>MCJB01024040.1:193191-223986 GCA_002018475.1 Nicotiana obtusifolia
GGGGGGGGGGGGGGGGCAGAAACAAAAACAAAAAAGAGCAAGAAAAACTAAAAAGAAAAATAATAATAAAGCAAAGACCAAATAAAATAAAAACGGAACAGGAGAAAGTTCAAGCTCGAAACAGCAAAATGCAACTTTTTCATATATTGAAAGCAATACTTAAGATTGCACCTTCAGTATTTGAAAAAAAAACAACCAAAGGCGCGATTAAAGGTCACACATTCAGTGTATTTTGTTATAACATCAATCACGAAATGAGTTCCTTTTTCTTTTATTTTTACTGGAATATTCAAACTTTTGTTGTAAAAGGTATGTTTGAAAGATAATTCAAGAGACAGAAAAGCTACATTCGATGCAAAAACAAGAATCATGGAACATCATTAACGTTCAGTCATTCTCTTTCTGGTGCTACGTATATATAAAGTTAAACGCGTGGTCCTTCTCTAACAGTGCCAATAAAAAACAAACAAGCACAGATAAATATTTGTCTTTACCTATGTCTAAATAAATTGCTAATTGAATTCAATCTTTCTACATTTTTTAATCATCTGGACATAAGAAAGCTTTTAGTACAGTGGCGTATAGAGTGTACGAAGAAAATCGATAAACTGTATTAAATCGATAATTTAAGTTAAACCGGAAGAAATTTGATGTGATTTGGTATTGGAAAATAAAACCCGACAATAATTGGTTTGGTTTGGTTTTAACTAAAAAAAGTCAAACCGAAACTAAACCAACCCGATAGTACATTTATATAATTTTCGAAAATATTTTATACATATAAATATTTATTGTAATGTAATTTATAAATATTTCTTAAACTTTTTCACAGTTTTATCTTAACGTATTATTTCAAGTTTAGACTTAACATTCTTGAATGATAAATAAATTTTATAGCTCATAAATGTAGTAACTCAAACAAAGTTCAAATCAATACTAATGCTAACAAAAGAAATTCAATTCAATATTAGGAATGACGAAAGAGTTAGATAATTATTTTAGTTTTACTTTGGTTTATAATGAAAATGCATTACTTAGTTTATCCTTTTCTTTAATGCTTAGTTATGTAATTAATATTAGTACTTATTAGCTATACTTATTTTAGCATGACCTATATAGTATTTTTAGATTATGTGACTTATTAATTAGCAATATTTGTTTTATGTAATTTTATTATTTTATCTTTGTTATTGAATATTTTAGTATAATGCTATGACTTATTTCATATTATTGTGTTAGTTTCTTGGAAAACACATTATATAATTGTATTTTACTAGGACTTAAGAAATATTTGGAGCACAAGTTACATATTTTATGCTATGAAGACTTCACTGAGAAAAAACCCGAGATTGGAAAACCCGTGTTGGTTTGGTTTGGTTTATAAATTTAAAAACTCGACACTATTAGTTTGGTTTGATAATTAATAAATCCAAACAAACCCGACTTATGTACTCAGTGGCATAAATGACTCAAGTACTTCTTTATGCCATAGGTTTGAATTTTAAGTGTGAACTTTTTGCAATTTTTATTTCTAAAAGGCAACCCCAACTTGATTCTAAAGGCATCTACTGGCAAATTTCACTTCCCTTTTACTGATCTAGGCAAAATATTTCGGTTCCCCCAAATAAAATGGCCACAAACTTAGTTTCCACAGCTCAAATATTGAGAATTGTTTGAGAAAAAAATTCTTTCGATTATGAAAACTACAAGAACCTCCTTGAATAGTTCAACTATCAATGGGAGAAGGTTTAGACGTATAATAAGATTTTAGGTATGGGGAATAATATACGAAATGAAAGGTTGGAAACAGAGCTTGAGATAAGCACTAGCCAATGGTTAATACTTCAGAAAGCACCTTAGCAATTACCAGTAATGCTCCTCCTACCAGACCTCGGTCTTTTTTTTCACACAAGTAATGAATAGGCTTCATTTTTCATTCCAAACACCAAACATGCCCCAAAATCTCAAGAAGAGAACACAAGGCAAGAAACCAAATATTATCTTTCCCACTTGGAGATGGTAGTAATCTTTCTACCAAAATATGTAATGGAAAATAACATTTTAACTCAAAACACAAAGACAAAAGAATGTTACACCCTCAAAATACGAGGAATACAAAACGGAACAAACAATCAATTGAATTACTATTCAACAACAATAAGGGCACACAATCAATCCATTCTCATTACATTCAGGACATTTCATTGCCTCAACCCCATCCTCAACCACAATTTTCTGACTCCCATTACACTTAAAACACACAATAAACCTCATTCCAACACAACCTTCACAGGGACATTGAAAATGATCAATAGGAATTCCTTCAAGTAATGGCCTAAGCTTCCCTTGTTCATGTAATGTCAATACTTCTTCAGCTCCACCAATATATCTTCCCTTAATAAACAGCCTCGGCGGCACAACTTTCCCATCCAAAATTCTCCATAATTCTTCCTTAAACTCCGAATGCATAGAAATATCCCTCTCGAAAAATGTAACACGAAAATTCTCTAACAAAAATCGAATACTATGACATTCCTCGAACGTTTTTCGTATCCCTCTAAGGCCTGTTGTGTAAAGAATTACTGAATCACATCCTCCAGGGGGACATTTCTCTTCAAACTCCAATAAGGGGTCTATAGTTTCCTCAAGTTTTCGTGTTTTTAAAGGCGGTTCATTTTCTTCTTCTTCGTCTTCTAATTCTTTTTCTTCTAAAGGTTTGAAAATCTTTTCCTCAATCTTGGCTTTTCTTTCTGCTTCTTGAGCTTTTACTACCAGTACTGCTTCCTCAAATGCAGCTAGAAGTTTTGGATCAAAAAGAGTACCTGAATCCAAATCCGGCCGCCTAAAATTCAACACATCAAGTTCTGAAAAAGGGGTAACTTTCTCATCAAAAGTCTCAACCTTTGGCTTCAATGAGCTGAAATTCTCCACATTTTCTTTCAAAGGTTCAGACTTTTTCACCTTTAAATCAGGTCTAATGTTCTCTTTATCGTCCATTTCATCGTCGAGCTCCATTTCTTGATCCTCAAGATCTTTCATTAGCTCAGAAACATCAATAATTTCAGGTTCTTGATTTTGTACACTGCTCTGAATATTCTTTTTGGGATTTTCATTGACCTGAATTGGGGTTAATGGGGAGTGAAAGTGAGACTGAGAATTTGAATGAGGTGGTGAAGGGTAATGAATATACCCATCTGATGCATTTGAATGGAGGATTCTTTCTGGCTTCAAATACCCAATTGTTTTTATTGTCTTCAATTTCTTGAGTAGCTTTCCCTTCACAGCCTTCATTTCTTGAAATCTGAAAATGGGGTTTGGAGAAAGATTTTGGGGATAAGAATGAGTGAATTTGGGAAGCAAAAATCTTGATTTTGGTAAGTGAAAATCTTGTCTTGCTGATAGCCCAAGGGGGGAGTGAGAGGGATAGGAGAAAGATGATGCTTTGGTCTTAACGGCTAGAAACTGTTGAGTGGTACTTTTTAAATTTGAAAATTAATTGAGGGGAGGAATTATTATCCTGATTTAGGGTGCATGATAGCAAATTATGCACCCTTGACACCTAGTCCTATTAAATAATATCCACTATATTACATGTGTTATTTTGTGTTATGCTCTGTCTTTATTCACTTACTTTATACTCTGTTAAACAGTGACATCTCATATTATTCGTAAGCAATTTAAAAGGGACGATTTGTACACTAGAATAAAAAGGTTCAAAGTTCATACTAGTAATAAGAATTCGTGATCAAGAAAGAAAAACGAAAACTTAAACTTACTCACCTCAACTAGTGAAGACCACACTAAAATAAATTGGTGTACGTATGTAAAGAATAGCTATTTCGAAGTATTTATTAGGTAGGAAACAAATAGAATTACGTCTTCCCATATTAACAATAGTATTTTCTCAATGGTAAATCCAAAATTTAAAAGTCATGAGTGTTCGCTCATAAACTTTTGAAAAGAAGAGGAAAACTTTTTAGTTGCGGGTTCTCACTCAATATTTATCTAAATTATTTTACTAATTACTTATGTAAATCTACTAAATTTGATCAAAAGCAATGAGTGCTTAAGCACCCGGAAGTCTCCATGTAGATTCGCGTTATGTCTTCTCTATCATTGAGGGATGTGACGGACAATTTCGGAAGAAAAAGTTTTTTTTTCTATATGAATGTCATAACGTAAATTTAAATTAGTCGAGTGAATGAGATTCAATACGAGATGGCTAAAGAGTGACTTCCCTAACTGGCAAGTATATGACAAGATCATTTGACTTTGTTTGGAGGCTGTGATAACGGTCATAATACTACTTGAGGGGACTTTGCTGCCTTTTAATTTTAGCCTCTTTTATTAAAGTAATGACCCCTGATAGGAAGCGAGCATCATTATTCGCTCACTATTACAATATAAAACAAAAAAGAGATATGAAGCTATCAATCTGTCAAAAATGGAAGCTACCAACTTTTCAATTTATAAATTGCTCATAAAAGCATAAATGCAAATAAACCTTTTAGGAGGAACTTTTAACATCTTAATTCATTGTCGTTAGAAATGAATACGTAATTGGTTCCAACATGCATGCATTGGCCAGTGACACAACCATGTTTACCAAAGGAATTCAACTAAATTTTCTTCGTCAGAATATTATATTATACACGTGGGTGGTAATTCTTTTATTTGTGTATATATATAAATTATTGAATGTCCTATACACACAAGAGTATTTATTGAATCCATAGATGAAATTTTTATTTCCTCCACTGACATGACCCTCATCTTTTATTTTTAAATTGCTTTACTCTTTGCCAACATTAAACTCATGTTACAAGTTAGCTTTCTATTCTACTTAGGACCCATTTGTCCATAGATTTTTTTTTTTGAGTTTTTTAATTAAAAATGTGTTTGTTCGTGAAATTTTGTAAGTGAGTTTTCAAAAATCAAACTCTTTTTTCATATTCACAAAACTGTAATAATTTTTCAAGTGAAATGCATGACCAAATATCAATTTTCAACTTAACTCCAAATACTTATTTTTTTAAAAAAAATTATAATTTTTATGTTCAAACGTCTACTTAGTTGTTTGTTTGGATAAAAATTCAGGAAATAAGCTTATGTCTGCCTTTTGTATTCGGCTTTTTTCTCTATTTTTAATACATTCAAATTGAAGGGACTTCTTTAAAATGTATGTTTATGTATTTTGGGACTATATATATTAACTTTTCAAGTGTGGCACAAACAGTTACGTTCTCTCAAACTTCTCATTTTCTTAATCCCCACTACATAACCTCGCAACCGCTACATCATCAATATTTACCATCATCTTCTCATCTTTCTTCTCTTTTTTCCCAAGAAAAATATCAATGGAAATGCGAAATTACCTTTATTTGATAACATATGCACTATTATTGCATCAATCATATGCTATGCAATATTTAGTAGGGGACTCTATTTGGACTATCCCTCCTATGAATAACTTCTACACCAACTGGTCTTCTTCCCAAGTTTTCTTCCCTGGAGATACTCTTTGTAATTCTCAACTTTTTAACTCTTAGTTTACAGAATGTTTTTTTGATTTTGTGAAGATATAATTAATTCGTAGACAAATATTGCTGGATTTGTCTTGTACTTAGATCTTTACTACTACTTGTTGTTTTTTCCGCTTCGTTTTTCTTATCATCTTGTCTTGCTGTTGCCACACTTGTTGTTGCTATTTCTTTTTTTATTTTTTCTTGAGCCGAGGATTTATCGGAAACAACATCTCTACCTTCACAAGGTAGGGGTAAGGTCTGCGTATACACTATTCTTCTCAGATCCCGCTCGTGGGATCACACTAGGTTTGTTGCTGTTGCTGTTGTTAAATATTAGTACTGGATTTGTTTATCTTATGTTCTTATTATTTGGGGCATGCAGATTTTGACTTTGATCCAGAACTTTACAATGTGATGCAAGTATCAAGAAGAGAATACGGACTTTGCACTGCTAATCACCCTTACAAGGTTTACACAGATGGTCCAGCCAACATTACTTTGATGGAGCCAGGGGTTTTTTACTATATGTGTAGCATCTTAAACTACTGTGCTTTAGGCCAGAAATTGAGTGTCACTGTCCTTCAAAACTACTCTTCCAACTCCGCACCATCGCCTAATTCGCCTTCATCTTCGCCTTCGCCTCTGCCACCTTTTGTTGGCAGGGACGAATGTAGAGCGTAATATATGGATTCAACAAACTTAGTAGCTAATTAAAGCTAGATCTACGTATGTGTTAAGAAATTCATAAATATAAATTAATATATCAAATTCCAAACCTAACTATTAGTACTTGAGATTACTAGCATAAAATTTCGAACCATAAAATTTAAATTCTGAATTTACCTCTTTTTGCTAGAACCAAATATTGTTTTCCTGTCTCTCTCTCATTACCTTTATTTGCTGTTAAGATTGATCTTGTAACCTAAAATGGAGTTATATCTTTGGATGGTTTGAATTTGGTGTTATCTTAGTGTTTTTACTTTGTTTTTAAGACATTGAGTTAAGTATATAGTAGCACTTTCTTTTTCATCACTACATAGTCATTGATTTACAGTCATGTCTCAATCTAAATGCAACTATAGTATGATGATTGGTTTCTTAGGTGTACTGTATTGTATTATGATATATTAAGTGTTGTGTGCGCATGTCTGATTATAGAAAAAATTCTGCCGAATTATCGCATATTATGGATGAGATTGATAGGATATTTGAAATTTTAGATGCTCCAATCGTAAGCCGACTCCAACTTATTTGGAAGTGAAGGCGTTGATGTATATGTCGTGATCGTAGCTCATGTTGTGATTTACTATTGTAACTTTTGGAATGATCTATTGATTGAACAGAGAATGTAACTTTTGAAATGATCAATTTTCTCTTTTTGTCAATTTAAACTATATATATATATATATTTTAACTTCAACCAGCTATTATACGAATATCTTTTGAGATGACGTGAGTAGGAAATAATCCAAATAATATAGGGTTTACCAACTATAGTAATTAGAATGAAACCATCAACAATCCACCTGTAAATTAAATTGCAGCTGCCCTGACACCAACCAAGTGTTAGTCTAACTGGCTATCTATTTATTTTATGTTTCTAAGCAAATTTAAAAATTATTAGCCTATAATGATTAGACGCGCACGTATCATATAGCCACTGGATATACATAGAATTTTGCTTGATTGACTAAATCACCTAGTCCCTGGTAATTTCTTGTTATTATACAGCTTTTCTTCTCTCTTTGGATTCTTCTTTATCCTTAACTTCATCCGTAGTTTTCCATCAACTAATTGCTTAATTCATTTGTTGTGCATAGTATTCCTTCTTTCTTTCTTTTATCCCTCCTGAGTAGCTTACATTTTGCTCTCTCGAGATGACTCAAACTCCGAATCTTACTAAAACGAACAATACTTATCACATGAGCAACTCTTTCTTGTCAAAAATTGAAATTTTGTTAATAATCATTATATCAATATCCCCAACCGCGACTCTCCAAGGAGATATTCTACTTGCTACAATGTCACAATCTAAAATGTTGTATAACTGAGTTCGAAACTTAATGATCTAGAAATTACTGTTTCCAGTTAGAACCTTCCTAACTATGCTAAAAGAAGACGAACAATCAATTTCTTCATCTTCAAACACCAAGTCAATACACATAAATGTATATGTTGCAATATTATCAAAAACTTTTACACGATGGTTCGAATAAAAGATCATAATTTTTAATTAATTTTGATTTTTATGGATAGATTATGATCATTTACATGTCACAATTTAAAATCTAAAAGTTTGTCTGAACAATTATTTCTTTGCATCCCCAGATCTCTAATATGCCCTCCACTACATGCCTTGGAACTCGTACAGTATGAAGTTATAAACCACTCGTTATTTTGATTTGCCAGCTCAAAGCCATCTATGCAATTGACTATATGCATGATTTGCCTTATTCCTTATTAATTCTTCGATTACAACTTTGCCTGTTTATTTTCTTTGGCATATGGCAATCAATGCACATCATTGTGTCATTGTGTGGCTATTTTCAGTGTATGTAGAACAAGGGGGGAAAAAGCTCTGCTTGAAATAAACACTACACTTGTGGACTAGAGAAAACAATCTGAAGATCAATGTAAGATTAGAATTTTGGTCCAAATGACACCAGGCAGTCATTCTAGAGGGCTGCTATTTAGAAATTAGTCAGTATGTCTTGAATTTCAGTTTTCTAGTTTAATTTTTTAGGATACAAAGACCTGAAGTTAAGATTTTTAATTTAAATTTCAGGACAATATAAGTACTGACGAATCCCTAAATAGTAGCCCTAAAAATAGCTATTTGTGTACTTCCCAGTGGCGGATCCAGTATTTTAGTTTCGTGGGTGCTTAACTTTTCTTGACGTAAAGTTACTATCAATCCCATCATATAATTATGCAACTATTTAAATACAATGAAAAAAAATTTAATTAGAAAACCATGATATTAATATTATTGACGCCGTGAAACTGTGATGGACAACACAATTAGCAAGAAAAAGATCTGTGGATTTTGCGGTCCTGGAAGGATTCTTTGTTTTCTAAAACAAATTTTTTCTTTCTTTCTTTGCTATAATTAATTAGATAAAGTAAGAAAAGAAAAGCAAAAAAAAAAGAAGATAAAACAAAGTCAGAAGCAAAAGAATAAAAGTAGTATTGGCTCAAAAAAGTCGCTAGTGAAAACTGAAAAGAATAAAAAGAGGATCTCATAAAACAAAGTTAGAAGCAAAAGAATAAAAGTAATATTGGCTCAAAAAAGTCGCTAGTGAAAACCGAAAAGAATAAAAAGAGGACCTCAGAAAACAAAGTTAAAAGCAAAAGAATAAAAGTAATATTGGCTCAAAAAAGTCAGCTAGTGAAAACCGAAAAGAACAATAAGAGGACCTCATGATTGGGGCAAAAGAAAATGCTTGATAATATAAGAAAAAATTGAGGGAAAAAAACTTGCAAGGAGTGAGATTCGATCCCTCACACTTTGGCTTTTATAGCACTCCAGCACCCATCATAAACCAAAGCACCTACCTAGCTCTCTATTACTTGGGTGCTTGCTGATTTATTATATCATTTTTCGTAAATTCTCTATTATAACTATACATACTCCGAGTCGAGGTTAATGGGTGCTCGAGCACCTAATTTTTGTATGTAAATCCGCCCCTGGTACTTCCCCCATAGTTTTGTGCAAGTTCCCTTTTGTAGGACTTACTATATTAATTTATATGTTTGAAGTAACCTAAAATGTATAGTACTTTGCAGTATTTATACTAGGCGACTTCTTTTCATCTATATAAGTTTTGATGCACAGAGTTATCCCAATAATTGTATTGGTGGAAGGTGGATTCAATAATGCAATAAAAATAAAAGAAAAAAGAACTGAAAAGAAAAAGAAACCATCTACCTTCTTGAATTTGTCGATGAGGAGTAATTAATGGACTCAATTTTCCTTGTTGCAAGAGAACCACTTTCCTTTTTGTATAACTATTTGGTATGCAGTATTTATTGACCCTACTAATTCAAATACGCTTTGCATTTAACCCATCAAAGAGGAACCACCTCAACCAAAGGAGAAGGAAGTGGAGAATTTCTACAAATAGGACAAGTGGGATGAAGCCTAAGCCAAGGGTCAATACACATGAGATGAAAAAGATGGCCACAATTAGGCAATAGCCTAAGCATATCTTTATCTTTATAATCAGCCAAACAAATAGAACAGCCAGAAGAAGATGCAGTGTCCCCTCCTTTGTGAGCCTTAACTTGTGCATATAATAACTTTGGATAGGTCCGTATAGTGTTTTCATTAAGACCTTGTTGAATGAAAATCATTCCATTTTCAACTGTCGTCGTTGTTGTTGTTGTTGTTGTGGCAGAATTGTTGTGAGATCGCATTCGAATGTACAAATAAGAAGCATAGGCAATGAGTATGAGGAGTATAAGGATTCCAACCGAAAATATAAAGCCATAGCCAGAGTAATTTAATCTGTTTTCACCTAATTCTTCGGGAGTGCCTTCACTCAGTTCACCACCTTCCATATATGGAAATGAAGATGGTATTTCGGCGTCAAGAAATTAAAAGTATGTATCTTTTTTTTTACTAAAAGAAATTGTGGAGAAAAGACGGGGTTTTTGAACAATGGAGGGTAGGGAAGATGAGTTTGAGAGAAAGAGAAAAGGGAAGATGGGTTTTTATGTGAAAAATTAAATTTATATATGTCTGAACAATAAACAATAAAAGAAGAGCTTTTGAATAAGTTGATTACTAACATTACCCAATGTTTGTTCCCAAGATTGTGACATGGCTACTTGGTGGCGTGTGATAACTGTTGAAAGATTTTTCTGGATTAAATTTCTTTAAGGTTTTCGGTTATTGCATAAAGTAAAAAATTTCTAATGACATTGGGTTGAAAAGAATCAAATTTTATTTTTTCGCCATTAAAAAAAAATTAGAGAAAAACTTTTTCACCTGTTTTGAAACAAATGCTAGTCTACGATCTATCAATTTAGGACGTTGACTCATTTAGTGTCCGTAAGGAGGAAAAGATCTTTTTTGTTTATGTTTGAAATTAACGGACTGATGGAAGAAAAACTCGTGCAGGAAATTGGAGTTGGACAGGGAAAGTTATGTTACGTTAGAGGCAGATTTAGAATCTCAAGTTTACGGAATTTTTGTAATTCTTCAATTAATTTACGATAATAATTGTGTTCATTATCATATTTATAAAATATTTAGTGATTTTCATTATATATATATTGAGTATTGTCAAAAGTTACCCAATTCAGGTGACCCACGACTTACACATAAATTCGTCTTTGTGCTGTAAATATTATTTAAGCTTAATGACTCAGCTTCTGTGCTCTCTCTATATAAGTTGAATTATTTGTCATAATCTTTTATAAGAATCGATAATACAGTTGTGATAAGATTACATAAGTTTATTCGTGCCAAAATTAAGATCGTAGACATGCTCATTTCCAATATATTCCTTTTTCAAATAGGGATAATTGGTCCTTGTTATAAATCCATGTGGCTAGAAATTTATGATATTCTATTTAAAATTCCCATGGAACAGTAACGTTTATGGTCCAATAATAATGCATTTAATATAATTTCTCGTCGTTTATTCGTTTAAGAAAGGGCACAACTAACTTGATCAATAAATATATAATTGCAGATGAAACAGATAATGATAAAGCTAGAAATCAAATTGCAAATCGTTGACTTTATGTCAATATTTGGTGTCACGAACGTCATCGTTTTAAATAGAATAAAGTTTTTGGTTAAACATATCTGTTAGTTGATTTATGGACTTATATTTTACCTTCTTTTTTTTTTTCGCTCAGTGTCCAGTACTTGCATTAAAACTCGATTATATTTGGATTCGTGCCGCATAGGGCTCCATTTTTGGGGAAGCGTTCCCAACCAAGTTTTTTTTCAAAAGTGCGTTGAAAAGCACTTTAGGGAAGAAACAACTTGTGTTTAACTAATCGATTTAAAAAACACTATTGAACAATAATTAGTGTTTGACCAAACTTATAAGTGTATTTTTTCAAAAGTATTTTTGAGAAAGCTACTTTATTTTGCTCCTAAAAGAATATTTCTACTTCTTCTCAAAACACATTTTTTTTCCTTCTAATTGGTGAAACACTTAATTTTGGGGAAAAAAAAGTAAGTTCGACCAAAAAAAAAATACGGCAAACAAGCTATTCATATGAGAGTTCAAGTCTTATCAAATAATCAAATCCACACGTAATGTGACATGTTGAAGATATAATTAATTTTATAATATAATGCTTTTTTCGATAGAAGCGTATGCAAATTTTTTACAAGGTGTCATCATTTAAAAAATAAATCAGTAAAACGTCATAAAAGGTAAAAAGTTGAGAAGAGTACCACCGGCAAATCCGGTATTAAGAAGTTGTACATTATAACAAAAGAGGAGAAATTTCTTTTCAAAATTACAGTGCTAAATCCGTTTTAGTTATACTAAAATCATTACATGTTATATTTGTTTATTTATCTATCATAGAGCTCAATCCTCGCAGAATCTAATTTTAAACTAAAGAACTTCAAAAGTATTACAAAAATTGAGTGAGTCTCACTATTTACGTGATAATGGACAGGCTGCCCATCAGCCCAAGTAAGCTTATTTGTCAAAGAGTTTCATTTAATTTATATATTTGTTTTGCTACACTGTTTATGTGTCTATTTAGTAAAATTTTCCAGCGAGACACCGCATCGACTATAGTACATCCGACCCTGCTTAGATAGTTTTTTAGATGAGATGATTATCGTATTCAAAAATGGTCACTCGCTAAACTATAAATTACTAATAGAAAAAATAAAGTATACTAAGATTGTCCAAAACACAAAATACTTGGTCTACAGACTACACTACATATAACTATATATGGGAATTCAACTCTTATTATGGAGATTAAAAGAAGAAAAAACAGAGGAAACTGCAGAGAAGAAGAATGCTATGAGAAGAAGACTGGCAGCTGCTCCAGAGGTAATTCCATAACCTGTTGTTGCTCCAGTGGCTAGTAGGTGGGAAGAAACCTGCCCCCAAACAAAATTACAAAATAAAAGCCGAGCCCGACGTTATCTGCAAAAGTTTATGTTCTGTCTACTGACAGTTTGAAGAATTTTTACTATCAGGTTAAGTTTACCTTTTCATATCAAATCCTATGTACTTTGATGCGATTTACTCTCAAACTAATTTTAAAAAAAAATTCTTAATATTGTCATTCACCATTATGTTGGGAATAAATCTCATGCAGAAATAATATTCACAGTAATAAAAGCGGAATAATAATGTAGCACCGAGATACGGTAATTAACAAGAATAAATGAGTGACAACGACACCAAGATTTTACGTGGAAAACCCTTTTGAATAAGAGAAAAAGCCACGGCCCCGAGACGAGCAATTGATATCACTATAGCAATGAATTTTACACTTCTTAGATCCGAGTAAAATACTCCAAAGACCACTACAACACTCAAAAGAAATAACCCTCTTTTGATGTTCTCACCTCACTACAATATTGCACACTCTCTATTTTTCTCACAGCCTATTTTCTTATATCTTGTCTATGAAACCTCACTCTTTTTTTCTCTCTTTGTTGGTGTGTAGAAATGAGAGCTGAAACTCTCCTTTTATAGCCGAAGCCTCTCTCTCTAAAGCCTACTATATTTGACAATTTGCACACACTTTTCCTTTTTTTTTTAATGTTGACAATTCAACAAAATTGGCTATCAAACCAAAGAAATTCAACAAAGTCGGCTACCAAACTAAAAAATTCAACAAAGTTGACTACCAAACCAAAGAAATTTTCGTTAGGCACATGCATATTACTTTGGCTTTTGAATGAGATGGATCTCATCACAATAATCATATAATATAAAAGTCATTAAGATATCAAATTTGGTACCCACTCAAATAATGTTGCCGTGGTATTGTAAAGTTTTATGAAGATACAAAAGATTTTATTTCATCTTATTAAATTCAATATTGTTCATATATTCGAGTTTCTTAAAAGATCAAAGTATATAGACGTACCTTATCACCGTAAAATTCAAAGTGAGTCAAGACATCTCCACAAATGTTTTGGCCAGAGATCAAATGAAATATTGTCAAGGCAGTTTGTAGGAATGTGTACACTAATCCAATAACAATTGCAGAGAACGTGTAACTGCAAATTTAATTTACAACCACCAAAAAATTCAACGAAAAATTATGCTTCTTTGGATGAAGTTTGTGTACATATAAATAAATAAATAAGTAAATAAAAGAAAAAGGCAGCCTGATGTGCTGAGCTCCTGCTATCTATGCGGTCCAAAAAAGATTTGGACCGTATTGAATCTATTATATGCGACTTTCTACTTTGCATTTCTGCAAGAGACTATTTTGACGGCTAAAATTTGTTACCTATCATTGTGTGCACGTAGATAAAGGTCATAAGTTAACCAAACTTACCGATAAGTAGAAATTTGATTAAAATCTTCCGTCGTGGCGAGGACGATGAGTGATATGAGTAGGAAAACAAATGTGAGGATTCTTGCAGTTAACATAAACAACGGTTTAATAGCCATGGATGATAGTGGTTTGTGAATCTCAAAACTTACTCTAAACAAGAACTTTTTTCTTTATATAGGGTTTTCTTGTAGTTGTATCCACTGGTCAAAACAACAAATCTTACTTTCCTACTTGTTGTTTTACCAGATCAAAGTAAACAAAGTAAGCTTCAAGTATCATAATTACTTGTGTGACAAAAAGTTGTTTGATCAGATCAAGAACACAAAAAATAAATGTTCTTTTTTTTGTTAGATGCAGGTTTTCGTTCCTTTCATAGTTTAGTACAGATTGTAAATTGCTAAGACTATTAATCCTCCAGGAGTATTTGATCGACTCTTTCAAGAGTCAGTCATCGGAGATTTATTTAGCAGAAACGCTAAGAACTAGTCGTCCTGTTTCAATAGGTTGGGCTTAAGTTCATCTATGTAAATGTCAGCTTATTATAAGTACTTTTGACTTATACACGCGTTACATGAACAATAAAACTGCCTAAGTTTTGATAAGCTTATAAGTTGTCAGCTTACTATAAGTACTAAGCGTTAACTGGAACTCTTTCTTCATTTCACTTTTGTCATTGCCTTGTCTCATTTATCCTTCCCCTGGTAGAGATACTTTTAACTTTATATTTGTCTGTAAATAGCCTTAAGGGCATTTAAATCTCACTATAGTAAAAAAAAAAAAAACAAATATATCTATAGGATTACAAACTTTTACTATCGATTGCTCAATTGTTACAACAATGATGGGATCCCTTCCCCGTTTAGGCTAACCTTTTATGGTCTTACTCTTACCAGTAAATTATGTTTATTATTTGCACATTTTGTGCTATACTGCTCTGGAGCCCATCGTTCTTTTGTAACTCAAAAAACCAGTCCTCCGTGTTACAACTTTGAACCGGAGAACTAGTGATCTGGTGTCAATGTCATCAAGAGCCAACTATCGTCACCATCCATCTCTGTTCTAGTATAACGAGCAGGCATGCCAATTCATAAGTGAGAAAATACATGTAAAAGACTTCCACAAGTTGTTTCCTCAGGCAGGTTCACGTTCGTTTTCACATTCGGACTTGAAATTAAAAAGGATAGCAGTAAGATGCCAGGTGTTCGATTGAATAAAATAACTAACAAATTGCGAAAACATGTAAGCACACTTGCAATTGTCAAGCAGTAAAATTCTGCTTATAGTGTTAGTTTGCATAATAAAGATTCCCAACTCCTTTACTAGTAATCTACCTCCTACCACAGATAGCAATATTCCTGACAATGTCGTGGTTTTTACCAGGGGAGAGTAGGCCCTGTTAATTTCTTGAAGCATACCTAATTACTGCTGTGCACATTGGACTCTCTGTGCACCACCAGGCATATCATCATCCTCGTCGTAAGCCTCTTGGGCTGCTTGCTGCTTCCTTCGCATCTCCTCCTCGATGTTCACATCATGCAAAGTAGTCTCCTCACATTCATCCAATTCCATTTCTGACACTTCCATTTTGGGTTTTGGCGGCAGCACCGCTTCAAGGTTCTTGCACTGCTCTGGGATTAATGACTCAGGGAAATCAACAGAGAAATGAATGTACAATTTCCCTCTCATAAAAGGCCTTTGGTACATTGGCATTCCTTCATCGTTGATAGCCTTAAACTGATCTGCATAGCCAATAGAAATTGTGGTCAGCATCCACAAGATATTTTCAGAACTACAGCCTATCCATCAGAAACCAAAAAATGAACCACAACCAAATTTAACCAACGGCAGGAGACAGACAGAACATAAAAACACACACCTGCGCACGTGTGCAGAGAGAGAGAGAGAAAGGCTTAAATACACTTGACTACATGAATCTAAATAGTTGCATAAGAACCTAAAAGAAAAGGTTCCTATATTTGCCATTTTAACTCATACATGGCAAATATTTGAGGGAAATGCTAAATGATTGGCACTGGCCAGGGGAATTAACTGATGAAGCAGCCTATTATGGGAGACTCCAAGTGCATTAAACATAATCTTTAATGGTCATTAGGGGTTATTGGGCCTACCAGGCTTGACAACTTCGCCAGGTTGGGACTTGATCAGCAGCTGTCTGTTGTCTAGGTGAGTCAAGATGAACTGGAAACCACATAGGGCCTCGGTCAAGGTCAACGTGTGCTCAACAAAAAGATCATCTCCCTTTCGCTTGAACTTAGGATGTTCCTTCTGCTGCAAGATAAAAACTATGTCTCCAGTAATAGTTTCCGGCTGCAAAAGCACAAATCAATGAACTCATGTCAAGATTCAGTTATTATAAGCAAATTATTTCAAAAATGTGACTAAATATCTTACCGCTTCATCTGCCTCGCCTGGGAATGTTATCTTCTGCCCATTCTGCATACCCTTCTCCACGTGAACTTCCAACACCTTCTTCTCCTGCACAACCTTCTCTCCCTTACACTGTGGGCACCTATCTTTGTCATTAATTGTCTCACCAGTACCCTTACACTCATTGCAAGGGTGCTGCATCTGCTGGATCATGGATGGACCAAGCTGTCTAATAGAAACTTTCATTCCAGACCCTTGACAACCAGAACACTTCATTGAAGCACCTGACTTAGACCCTTTACTGGATATGACAATATAACACAATTGTGAATGCAAGATATCGTGACATAGTGAAAAATACTCGCCCCTGGCACACACTACAGTGACTCCATAAAAAATGAAAAATGAAGTTGAAACATAACTAATCGAGGTATATACTCACCCCTTGCACTTTGCGCACAATACATTGCGAGATAGTGAAAGCTTCTTTGACGTCCCATTGTAAACATCCTCCAAAGAAACCTTGAGAGGGTGGACAACATCCTCTCCTTTTCTTTGTCTTCTACCTCTGCTGCTTCCACCACCTGGACATCAGAAAATTGTAGATAAAGTAATTTCACAAATGTGAAAACAAGAAAAGCAAATTCAACTTCGAGCATGCGCAGCAAACATACCTCCAAAGGGGCTTCCACCGCCGAAGAAGGATTGGAATATGTCAAATGGGTCGTGTCCACCACCTCCACCACCCATCCCTTCCTTGAGAGCGTCCTCACCATACTGATCATATATCTCACGCTTCTCCGGGTCACTTAAAACCTCATAAGCTTGGGCAAGCTCTTTAAACTGAAAGAACCAAAGAACCCAAATAATTCATCAACAGTCATAAGAACCTAATAAGCTCGGGCAAGCTCCTTAAGCTAAAAGAACCAAAGAACAAAACTGATTCATCGAGATATCTCTTAGCTACATACAGAACATAACCAAAACACAACAGTAATTGCAGTTCACAGTGTAACAACAACGTACACATTGTGGCTAATTTAGAAGGTATGCAGCCCAATTAATCACAACCTATTTTTTTCATAATTGTGATTACGGGCCAGCTTGAGCCAACCTAGACTAATTTCACGAGGTACCTGCTACCTCCCACCAACACAGATACCGGTAAATTTGTCCCCACTGAGGCTTCGACAGATTCATATTTCGACCTCATGATTTTCAACCCACTTCATTGACCACTAAGTCACACCCTTGGGTGCAGCAATTAATCCCAAACTATTAAACCTAAAAAAGATGTTATATTAAGGGCAGTACCTCTATTATAGTTCAGCTAAATCTGAGGGTATAATTACACAACCACTAAACATTATCAAGTTGATCGACTTCAACTAAAGCATAAAAATACAACGAATAATACAGATTACAGATCTAAATCAATTCACAGACCAATCTGTACACAAAGGTAGAAGCAATTGCTGAAATAGGTAATCTATAAACACAAGCCCTAGAAAAAGCAGTAAAATTACCTTTTCAGGATCGCCTCCCTTGTCGGGATGGTTTTTGATGGCGGCTTTACGATAAGCCTTTTTGAGATCATCCTGAGAAGCACTCTTCGGAACTCCTAAGATCTCATAATACTTCGTGTTATCGCTCTTCTTCGGTGCCCTTCCAAACATCTTCTTCGATCGCTTTTACTAAGTCAAAATTCGATCTAAACACCAAAAACACGAATAGATCTACAAAATTAACATCAAAGTTCACTACAAATTACGAAATAAAATCAAACTGTAAAATCGATTAATCAATTAATGTTATTAATCATCAATCGATGAGTACGTACCTATGGAAAGAAGCGGCGAGAAGAGGAAGGAGGATGCGTCTTGACTGGAGAAAAGAGAAAGAGGAGTAGCTTCGTGTGTGGGATCCGTGCTTTAATTGGAGCTAGGGAATTGGACGACCTTGATTCGTTAGGAGTTAGAATATTCTAGAATGCTCCTAATTTCAAAATAAGACTCTTTTTTAGCCAGCTTTGGACATAGATTCCTAAATTTGTCTTTAAAAAATTAATTTGGGTAAAGTTTGATCTGAATATGAAATTTTTCAAAACATATTTCACTTTTGTTTTGAAAAAAATATGAAATGTGACTTATACCCATAAATTTTAAAAACTATCAAAATACCCAACAACTCTAAAGAAATTTCATACAAAACGAGCGAAGCAAATTTGAAGAAAATTTATATAAACATTAGCAGATTTACCAAATTACCTTTAAATTTTATCTTTGCGGTGGATGCCACAGATTGGCACAACAACTTTGTCTGTTTATACAAAAGGTCAAAGCTGTATGAGTTTAATGAGAGAAAAGTGGGTAGATATGGATTAGTTGGGTCATAACAACAGAAACTGGGCTTTATTATAAAATATAAAAGTTTAGGGCAATTTTTGAAATTTTTAAATAACGAATAGTAATATTTTGGGAGCTGGTTTTGGGATTTGGGTTTTAGGATTTAGAGATTTGCTAAAATATGGATAACAAACAGGTATTTGCCAAAAAAAGTTTGGAAAAAATTTAACAAAATCTATGGCCAAACGGAGGCTTAAACTCTATAGTGTACTACTCTTTCGTTTTCGTAATGTTGGGCCTTAGTACTAGTTATTATTTTTGCTTTCTATCTATTTACTGGTTCTTGTGATGTTGTTATTATTTCTATAGTTTTTGTTGATGGTACTGATATATTGTCTCTTTCGTCTTTTTGAGTCGAGAGTTTAGCGGAAACAACCTCTTTACCTCTTCTACCCTCCTCATACACCACTTATAAAATTTTACTTGGTCGTTGTTGTTGCTGTATAGTGTACTACTCCAGTATTACTTGGATATAAAAGAAAAAAAAAACTCGGCCAGTTCCCAAATTAATGTCATTTATGTGATACGTTTTAATATATTCATAAATTTATTATACTCAAAAATAATTTAATTTTAAATTTTATATTTTATCCGTAATAATATGCTTGTAGAGACATAAAAATGCGTGTCATATTCTAATAATTCTCATTTTTTTTTTAAAACTCAAAATGGACGGTAAATACTAAATAATAAACTAATTAACAAAAGATAGACTAATTAACATAAAGAATCTCATACCATATCTAAATGTCCAAAGTAACAATTGATATGTAAATCACTCGCCTCCAAAGAACAACTAGAAAGAACCGGTACATCAATCTATATTTGTAGTTTTTTGAAAATGCAATAATATATGTATACATTGGCCTTAAAAAGGACATACGATGACATTTGTTAGTTCATCTATTCTAAATTTCTAATTACATACTCTATACAACATAAGTTAGTACATCATGTTACGCCTAGATTACTATTGGGCCTAGTTATTTGCATTTGTGAGTATTTTTCCTTTGTGATGACCCAGAATATGTCAATTTATTTTGTTAGTGTTTGGACATAGATTTGATTGAAACTTAAAAAAAGTTTTTGAAGTTGTGTTTGAAAATGCATTTTACTTGAAGAAAAGTTAAAGTTTCGTGAATCGAAGAAAAAATTTCACCCAAAAACTGCCTCAGGGATTTTTGGAAACTTGAATTTTTTTTTTCCCAAAACATAATCATATTTCATCAACAAACAGTATTTTCAGATTTTTTTTTTTGAAAAATAAAGCCCAAATCTACGGCCAAACGGGAGCTTATGTAGTTGTATTTTATTTGGGCCTTGGCCCATTTTCTGTTATTTTCATCAACCTGATCCAATTGATCAGAGTAGTGGGGATTAAGTTTTATAGCCTGTTTGGCCAAGCTTCTAGAATCAGCTTATTTTGAAAAGTATTTTTTTCAAAAGTGCTTTTCAAAAAAAGTACTTTTGGTGAGAAACAGTTTGTGTTTGACTATTTAATTTAAAAAGTACTTTTGAGTAGCAATTAGTGTTTGGCCAAGCTTTTAAAAAGTACTTCTAAGTGTATTTTTCTTAAAAGTGTTTTTCAAAAAAGTGCTTTTGGAGAATAGATACTTTTTTCTGCTTCTCAAAAATTGTTTCTGCTTCTACTTAAAAGCACTTTTTTTCCTTTTAAAAGTTTGGCCAAACACTTTAATTTTAGGGGAAAAAATACTTTTGACACACACACAAAAAAAAATACTTCTGACTCAAAATAAGTTTGACCAAACAGGCTATTAGTTATGCTAATACGTTTACTTTATATCCAATGTTCACTAGGCGGCGTTTAGTCATATTAGATTTATACTTTAGCAAAAAAAGTAAAGAATTTGCAGTGTTAGTGCGCCCCAACGCATTTTAGTGAGAACCAACTAACTATGACTATTAAATCAAGAGAGAAGTTGGGTTTATGACCGATACTACTAGAAGAACTCATCATGGAGAATCGATATTGTAGCTGGTATTCTTGTAATCGATTTAATAGGTAATTTTTGATGGTTCATGTTCCGAATTGGGTTAACCTGAAAATAATTTTTATAATATCGTATTGTGACAGGCTTGAGTGGAATAATATGGGTAGTGAAAATTCATATAATCAACTCAATTACAACAACAACAACAACAAACCCAGTAGTTTTTCACTAGTGGGGTCTTGGGAGGGTAAGATGTATTCAACCTTACCCCTACCCCTGGAAGGGCAGAGAGGTTGTTTTCGATAGACACTCGGCTAGAGAACGACTGAAAAAGAAAAGGTAATTGCAACAAGTAGGAATAACAACAAGATCAAATAAGTTTGAATCCAAGAATGTAGTCAAACTCTAGGTAGTAATAGCTATCTATGGATACACGATATCATGCTAACTCTAATGCTAGTGAATTTAGTAAGACAAAGAGAAATGCTAGATTACCTACGAACCTTCTACCCTAATCTTTGGCCTCCACATCCTCATGTCTAGGGCCATGTCCTCAGTCAGCTCCAGCTGCGCCATGTCCCGCCTAATAACCTCTCCCCAAGACTTCTTAGGTCTACCTGTACCCATCCTACTACCTACCAAGGCTAACCACTCACACCTCCTAACTGGTGGTTCTATACTTCTCCTCTTAATATGCCCGAACCATCTCAACCTCGCCTCCCGCATCTTATCCTCCACAGGGGCCGCTCCCACCTTTTTCCGAATAATTTTATTCTCAATCTTATCCAATAGGGTATGCCCACACATCCACCTCAATATCCTCATCTCAGCTAATTTTAGCTTCTGGGTACGAGAGTTCTTGACCGGCCAACACTCTGCTCCATACAACATAGTCGATCTAACTACAACCTTGTAGAGCTTACCTTTAAGTCTCATTGGCACATTCTTATCACACAAGACACCGGAAGCGAGGCTCTACTTCATCCATCCTGCTCTGATACGATGCCTGACATCTTCATGTATCTCCTCGTTACCTTGTATTATAGATCAAAGATACTTGAAACTACCTCTCTTGGGGATGACTTGCGTATCAAGCCTCACCTCCATATCCCCTTCCTGGGTAACGTTGCTGAACTTGCAATCCATGTATTCTGTCTCGGTCCTACTCAACTTGAAACCCTTAGACTCTAGGGTCTGCCTCCAAACCTCCAGCCTCTCGTTAATACCACCCCGCTTCTCGTCAATTGAAACTATGTCATCAGCGAATAACATACACCATGGCACCTCACCTTGAATGTGTCTCGTCAAAGCGTCCATCGCCAAGGAAAATATGAATGGACTAAGACTGATCCCTGGGAAACCCCATCATAACCTGAAAGTAATCCCAGTCTACTCCCGCTGCCCTAACCCGAGTCTTAGCGCCATCATACATGTCCTTAATCACCCTAATGTAGGCTACTGGGACCCGTTTAGCCTCCAAGCATCGCCGGAGCACCTCTCTCGGGACTTTGTCATATGCTTTCTCTAGGTCGAAGAACACCATGTGCAAGTCCTTCTTCATCTCCCTATACCGCTACACCAATCTCCTCACAATGTGAATGGCTTCCACAGTTGAACACCTCGGCATGAAACCGAACTGGTTCTCAGAAATGGACACACTGGTCCTCACCTTTACTTCAACCACCCTCTCCCAAACTTTCATTGTATGGCTTAGCAGCTTAATCCCCCTATAATTATTGCAACTATGGATATCACCCTTGTTTTTATATAGAGGAATCATCGTACTCCACCTTCATTCATCGGGCATCTTCTTTGTCCTAAAAATGACGCTGAATAGCCTAGTGAGCCACTCCAAACCAGCCTTACCCGCATTCTTCCAAAATTCCACAGGTATTTCATCTGGCCCTAGCTCTACCCCTGTGCATCTTACGCACAGCTCCCTCGACCTCATCTACTCTTATGCGCCTACAATACCCAAAATCCCTGCGATCTTGGAGTGCTCCAAGTCGCCCAGCATAATTTCCCTGTCACCCTCTTCATTCAGCAGTTTATAGAAATATGTCTGTCATCTTCGTCTAATCTAAGCCTCTTCCATCAAAAATCTACCTTCCTCATATTTGATACACTTAACTTGATCCAGATCACGGGCCTTCCTCTATCTTACCTTGGCTAGCCTGTATAACTTTTTGTCCCTGCCTTTAGCCCCAAGCTCTTCATACAAACGCCCAAATGCCGCAGTCTTAGCCGCAGTAACCGCTAACTTCGCCTCCTTCTTAGCCCTCCTATACCCCTCCATGTTCATCCTCTTCGCCTCCTCATTCATGCTTTCTATAAACGTCAAGTACGCCGCTTGCTTGCCTTTCACTTTCTCTTGTACCTCCTCACTCCACCACCAGTCACCTTTGTGGCCGCCAGAGAAACCCTTCAAGACTCCTAACACTTCTCTCGCAACTACTCTAATACACTCCGCTGTCGTGGTCCACATACAGCTCGCGTCCCCACTGCTCCTCCATGCTCCTATAGCCAACATCTTTCCCCCAACTCCTGCGCTTTGTCACTAGTCAAAGCACCCCAACTGATCCTGGGTTGACCAAAAAATGACCCTCTTCCTCCTCTTCCTCACGATCTTTAAGTCCATCACCAATAATCTATGCTGAGGCGTGAGATTCTCGCTTGGTATAACCTTGCAATCCTCCTATCGCACTTTCGGAGGAGAAGATAATCAATTTGAGTCTTGGCCAACGTACTTCGGAAAGTAACCAAGTGCTCCTCCCTTTTCGGGAAACACGAGTTGGCAATCACCAAATCAAAGGCTTTAGCATAGTCCAACAACGAAGTACCTCCTCCATTCCTAACTCCAAGGCCAAAGCCGCCATGCATGGCCCCATACTCCCTAGATGTTGCCCCAATGTGACCATTGAAGTCCCCTCCTATGAATAACTTCTTGGTGAGCGAAATGCCATGTACCAACCCGTCAAATTCTTTCCAGAAGCGCCTCTTAATTTCCTCGTCCAAACCTACTTGAGGCGAGTAAGCACTAATCACATTGAAAGTAGACCATCCTACAACCAGCTTAATAGCCATCAGCCTGTCGTTCATCCTCCTAACTTCTACCACTAGATCCCTGTCAACCAAGATACCTACCCCATTCTTACACCTCTTGCGTCTTGAGACCCTCAATTTAAACCCATCAGCATCTCGAGCCTTCAAATCCACCCATCTAGTCTCCTGGACACAAGCTATGTTGATCTTCCTCTTCTGTAGGATCTTCGTTAACTCTATACACTTCCCCATCAAAGTTCCTATGTTCCAAGACCCCGCTCTCAGCCTAGAGACTCCCTTGTCCCCTTTGCGCCCCGCCCCACCCGAGGACATGACCTTATTCCACTATTACCCATCCCAACCACTATAATCTACGAAAAGTTATGCTAGAACTGTCGCTAAAACAGACAAAGTTTTAACTAAAGAAGGCTGGTCTAACAGTTACAACTCTAACAACTAGAAATGAGTACAGATAAGATAACTAGACAAGCAAGAATTAAACTAGTGATAATAATAGATATCTAAAAGAAGGCCAACAGAGCAGCTACTAAGAAATCAAATTACAGTTTATAAATCGCTAAACAGTTACTAGCAAGAAAAATATCCAGGCAAATGCACTAAATAATTGTAGTCAATCAAGAATTAAGCTTAACGCAAACTAATTGGATACTAACAAGGGAAGACAAAGATATTAAACAAAGAACAGGAGGTACCAACTCCCGATTAGCGCCAAACCTGAGTCAATCATCGTAAATGTCAAGGCCTCGCTGCCGAACGTCCGCCGCACGCTCTAATCCAGAAATGAATACCTGGAAAAACAGATGGGGGGACCAAGGGGAAAAAAGGGAAGAAAGAACAGAGGTATGCCAAGAAAAACCCAAATAGCAATTCACTAAAAAGGTTGCAACTCTAAATTCAGTAGAAAAAATAGTGGAAAATAAAGTGATTGATTTCAGAAAAGGATCAAATTTTATGGGAAATCTTGGAAAACATTTCAAGAAATGATTATTTGGAAAAGTAAGAAAAATCTCAAAGCCAACTGATAAACAAAAAAAATCACAAATTCAAACCTCAAGAAACCAACAATGATACTAAAATAATTTACTGAATATAGGAATATAATTGATGGAGATATTCCAGAAATAAAGATTATACTGGAAATTTTTTAAATTACTTAAATTGAAATCAAGATGAATTGAAGATTTTAATTTGGAGATTTGATACATCATCTATGTGATATGAGAACATTTAATTATAAAACTGATTGTTAGAAATAGTAGTGAAAAAAATAACACTTAAATATTATTTATAAACGGATACACAATTTGACTTAAGTCGTGCTAGTACTGTCCTAAAAAGTTATTTCAGCAGTGTAAAATATTTCTCTAGGATTAAACAACCCTACCTCTATTATATTAGAGGATACAGGAACATCAAAATCTAAATAACAAAAATCCCGCTAGAAGGAACGAAAAAAGGGAAAAACCAACTAAAGCATAGAGGAAGAAGCATGGGTGGCTTAAGGGGAAGGCTAGTAAAGCCTTTGCTTTAGGCGCCCTAAATTTTAGGGCTCCAACGATATTTTTAATTGTGGATTTTCTATCTTATTTTTACTTAGACAATATTGAAGTTTATACAAACTCCTTATAGAAGTAAAAAGAAAGACTGTCTATTTTTTAACCATATAAATATTTTAGAACTTTGAATTAAGCTACTCAATTCTTCTTATTAGTAAATAATATTTTTTACAATAAGATACATGGTAACACATAGTAAATACGTGGCTAACATTTTAGTAACTTGAATTTTCTTACCAATATAAATATTAGTACTCTGTATTATATTTTGTAAGATAACTAAATTACAGACAGAAACAATGTAAATCTTAATATTATGTTTTGTAAGATAATTACAGTATAAAAAAAAAGACCCCTTATTAAAATTTGACTTTAGGTCACGAATTTTATTTAGACGTCCCTGAGAAGAAGAAACTAAAAAGTACGAAGAAGGGCGTACGAGAAAGGGCAGAATGATATATGATGTTTTTTATGCCTTTTCATTTCAAATGTGGTGCCTATCTATAGGCTCTTGGGATCGATCACTTGCATGCCAAGTGTAAACTACTTGTCTAAAGTTAGCTATCAGAAATGCCACTCTGAAGTACTTAAGTAACACATGGTTTTGAACAAAATATAATTTTCTTTGGTCCAAATTTTCTTTGTATTAATAGCCTGTAAAAATATTTACAATCTCTACTGAAACTCTATGAGAAACCTAGCTTGGACATGCTGCCAAAGACTTGGTGAGCCATATGAACTACCTGACGCTAAGAGTCTAAAAGAACCAACACACCTTGCTAAACTGCTTTGCCTATTTTTCAAGATCTATGGGTAGAAATTCAACTCTTCCAATCTCTTATGCATTCTAGGCTTCATAGATCCCCTATAGTAAACTTCCTAAATAAGGACAAGCACAAGTTGATCAGCTTGCCTCTGTGTTTCTTGAAATATACGCATGTTCCTCTCTTGCCATATGAAGTATACGCAACTTGCAACAACCATCCTGTAGATTGTACCATTTACATTCCTTCCTTTTGCATGTGCGACTGCCCAGGCTTGTTCATTGCTCCAAGTCATCAGCAATCTGTAAATACCCTACAATTTTAGTATTTTGTCTGTAGAGAATTTGCATTCAAACAATAGGTGATCAATACATTCTTCCTCCTCATTACACAGTGGACATAGCAGCTCATTTGTCACCGCCCACCCACTTGTGCAATCTATATCTTGTGCTTAATTTGCCATGTAATACCAGAAAAATGATGAAGAGCCATTTTGGAGCTCCTATGTTATTACATTTTAGCTTCCTCCATAGCACTTTCTGAAAGTCAACCCTTAGCTTAAGGTACATCTCGTGTATGGAGTTTTCAGTTGCATCACATCATTTCTGTTCAGCCCTGCATCTTCAAGTATCTTCTTTGCCTTCCATATTTTCCTTATAATCCAGGAAGCTTGTGTTGGTTCAGCATTCCATACCTGTCGCCCCTTTATATAGTAGACGTGTACCCATTTTACCCATAGTTTATCCTTCTTGAGGCATAAAAACCACATCAATTTGCATATTGCTGCTGCATTCCATGTAGTAATGTCCATGATGTTCCATCCTCCTGCCACCTTTGGGTAGCGTAGTCTTTCCCAGGATAGTAATGCTCTATTTTTGCCCCTACACTCTATATGAAGCCTCTACATGTAGTTTCAATTATTTTTAGCACCTTCTTTGGTAGAATGAAAATCTGCGACCAGTAGACTTGTATGGAAAATAGAACACTTCTGAAGAGTTGGAGTCTCCCATCATAGGAGAGGAAGTTTGAAGTCTAGGAGGTGATTCTCCCTAACATCTTATCTATCAAAGGTTGGTATTGAGTTATAGACATCCTTTTTGTACTAAGTGGTACTCCCAAATATTTGATTGGGAGGTCCCCTTTTGTGAAGCCAAGATAGGCAAGGAATTCTTCTTATAGTGCCTGGGTCATCCCTCCAAAATAAATGGAGCTTTTGTCTCTTTTTTCTTTGAGTCCTGAAGCTCTAGAGAAACTACTGAAGCAGTCATAAAGCAATTGTATTAAGGTAATGTCTGCTCTACAAAAGAGGAGTAAGTCATCTGCAAAGCCTAGTTGCACTACCCTCAGCCTTTCATTTGGATGGTAATTGAAGTTCGGATTGTGTTGGAAGGTCTTCATCAGCCTGCTCAGGTAATCCATAGCTAAAACAAACAAAAAGGGGGATAGAGGTCCCCCTGTCTTAGGCCTTTTCTAGCAGGGAAATGCTTAATAGGACTCCCATTTATCAGGATAGAGTAGGATACAGTACTTATACAGACCATAATCCAGTTGACAAATTTGGTGGGGAGGTTCATGTTGATCAATATTTGTTCCAGGAAACTCCACTCTAGGGAATCATATGCTTTTTGCATATCCAACTTAATCATACACCTAGGAGATATGACTTTCCTCTCATACCCTTTTATCCCTTTCCTCCCATATCCTTTTATCAGCCACTGAGAATAATGTTGTCTACTATCAGTCTACCTGGTATAAAAGCTGACTGGCTTCCATCCACTAAATAACCCACAACACCTTGTAGCATGTTAGTGAGTAGCTTTGATATGATTTTGTATACCATAGTACAATAGGATATTGCTTCACTTTTGGTATGAGAGTGACATAGGTACAGTTGATAGGTTGGTACTGCTCATTTGTTTCAAGGAACTACATTACTGCTTCAGTGATTTCCTGTCCTACCACCGGCCAGGACTTCTTGAAAAAGTACGAATTAAATCCATCACAGCCTGGTGCTTTCAAATCATCTATGCCATAAAGAGCTTGGTAAACTTCTTCTAGAGTAATTGGTTTTATCAACATCAATTGTTGGTCTCTGTGCAGTATAGGCCCTTCTTTCATCACAGTTGGGTTTATGGCAGGTAACTGTGATGCTGTTGATCCGAGTAAGCTTTTATAGAAACTTGTAATTTCTTTTTCTATTCGGTCCTTTGTATGCAACATATCCCCAAATTGGTTCACCAATCTATTGATCGTATCTTATGCACACCTATCCTTGCAGCTAGCATGAAAGAAGGCTGTATTAGAGTCCCTAATTTTAACCATTGATTTATGGACTGTTGTTTGTATATTCTTTCTTCCACGTTCCCCCATTTTTCTAACTAATTCTTCAGCTCTTTTTCTTTGTCAAACAGAGCAAGAGCATGGCCAATGTTTCTTATGTTTGCCTGTATTTCATTAAGTTGTTCCCTGGTATCTTTGAGCATTTCTTGCATCCCCCTGAAGGTAGTATTATTGATTTGTTTCAGTACCTACTTTGTTATCTATAGTTTTGCCCAAACCTTTTCCATCTCATCACTATTTACTGGAGTGTACTAGCATTTTTTCAGCACATTTTGAGAGTCGGGATCCTCTGCCAGGTAATTATAGAATCTAAAAGGCTTTGGTCTTCTTGCTGGTTTCCTCATAATCTGGATAGATAGAGAAGTATGATCCGAGAAGTAGGGGTCCATTATCAGTACCTCCTGAGCAGGCATTGCTGGCATCGACTCAACATTTACCACTGCCCTGTCAATCCTACAATAAACATTATTGTTCGTCCATGTGAATTCTCTACCAACATATTTCAACTCATTCATGCTAGTGTCCCGAAGGAAGTTTCTGAAATCCCTCATTTCCATGTCCTTGATTGGATTACCATAGGCTCTATCTTCACTATCCAGGACTGCATTATAGTCTCTCATAGCTATCCATGCTCCTGTAACTCCATTATGTATATTTGACAGTTCATTCCGTAGTGCTTTTCTTGTTTCAATAGTATGTAGCCCATAGACTGCTGTAAAAAAGAACTTAGTGTTTTAAGCAATGAGTTTGATCCTCCCATGAATGTACTGTACATGTGTGTCTATTACTGTAAACTCAAGGGCATTTGGATCATAAAGTACCCAGATTTTGCCCCTATTCCCTGCTGTATAGTTAGTGTACCATTTCCCCCCATGTGCCACCTTCTTTATTATGCTTTCTGCATTTACTTCTTTAACTTTATGCTCAGTAATAACTATGCAACTAACCTTATTTTCTTTGATGAACGATTTCAACTTCCTTTTCTTGTAAAGCTTTTTCAGTCCCCTAACATTCCATGTTATTAGATTCATACTTGTGGGGGAGAGTAAGGATTGTTACCAGAAACACTTCCTTTGCTACTCTGACCTTCTCCTGTTTGTCCCTTTGGATTACCTCCTTCATGTATGTTGAACCCATTGTTTGTATGCATCCCCAGGTGTCCTCCACTTGGTTGAGATGACTTTGCTGCAGATTTACCTCTCACCTCTTTGCAGCCTTCCCCTTGTGATTTATCATCTGTTGGGGTCTCCAACCTAGTATTCAAGCTAGTAATTGTCTTGCTTACTTTGGGGCTGTGTAGGATTCTTATCCTTTGCCTCTCTCTTTTTATTCTTATTATTGATCACTAGCCCTTTGTATTGCTATTTCTACTGCTGTGGAGGTCTATTTGCGTAGGTCTGCTTGGTAGCCTTTGTTCCCTGTATTTGTGGCCTTTTTTCCTCGTATTCATGTCCCACCTGCAAGCACACTCCACAAAAGTCGGGCTTCCAATCATACAATACAATTTGTTCAAATTGTATCCCATTTGGATCCTCCACTTAAATCACTTCAGGGAGAGGTACTGCTACATCCATTTCCACCAACAAGCGGGCATAAGATATCCTATCAATATTAGTAGTACAATCATTTCCATACAAAGAAACTCCTAAACCACTAGCAATTTTTCTTAAGGCCTCACTACTCCAACAATTGAGGGGAATGTTTGGCAATTTTACCCATAGTGGCATAGTTTTCAAAATTTCAGCATGCAAATTGAAAGGTGTCCAGATCCTAGTAACAACAGGTTCATTTTAAATCGTATGTGGGTCAGAGTATAGAACAACATCTCTATCTTCAACGCAATTGAAACGCACCAGGAAGAATCCGTTATTATGGTAATACACCTTTGGCTTGACGGCAAAATTCCATTGGAAGACAACGAACCGTTCTACGGCAGCAATGGTTGGCGATTCACCTTCCACATACAAGATGATAGCATTCCTCCACTTTTTAGTTTCTAGTTCTACATCAGCTTTCGTTAATTATACAACCTTCATACCATCTTTTATGAGTGGGGCCGCATACTTCAATGGCATGCCTTTGGCCGCAAATTTGTTTCCTCCCACAATATTAACCCACGATTTAGGTCCATTTTGGGTACCCAATCGATTTTCAGTAGCCTTGGTTGTGTTCTGTCCGTCAATTGATTTCCCCAAATCCTTAACCCTAGTTTCGAAATTACTTTTTCCAGATGCTTTCTCAGATTAAGAACTCACCTTGGTTCCCACAATTCCTGCTTGGGGGGGGGGGCGGGAGTC
>MCJB01024040.1:224135-249224 GCA_002018475.1 Nicotiana obtusifolia
CGGGAGTCACCTGTTGCGACGAGGATTTCCCAACGTTCCTAGTTGGAAGGTTTGGCCAGTACTTTGTTCCTCCATTTTTATCCACTAGCTTTGTTTCTGCCTCAATATCTCCCATTTCTTTGCAACGGCCTCTACCGCCACTACTTGGTTGACGTTTATAATCTTTGTTGGCCTTCCTCTGGCCATTTTCGGTGACCACGCACGTTAGAAAAGAGCACCTATAACTTTTCATTAATATTTTCTTATTCCATGAATTTTTGCTTTTTTATTTTCAGTGTAATAAATAATAATCCAATTAAAATAGGAATGGCCTAACCCGACCTGATCCCCGACCCAATAGCCATATATATAAATTAAAATAATAGTAAAAGTAAATCTTTCAAAATACGATACTTTTATTTTTTATTTTTTGTTTTCAACATATACATTCAGATTAATAACAACTTTGTTTTAAGTGCTCTATGATTATACCTTTTTTTTTCAAGATATCATACATTCCATGCTAAGTTTTTGTAAGAGAATGATTCACTTTTAATATTATTTTAATTTATATATGGGGCTATTAGGTCGAGGTGGTCCATTTCTATTTAAGAAAAAAGTATAAAATTAATTGATCGGTCAAAATTAATTGCATTTGCTAGCCAAAATAATTATAAAAAATATATATTATCGGTTATTATTTTTTAGAGCGGCTATATATATATATATATATTCCTATTTCTATGTTAGTTTGGGAGAGGGTGGTGGAAGGGAGGCTAAGGAGGTTGGTGTCTATATAAGAAAACCAGTTCGGATTCATGCCGGGTCGTTCTACTACGGAAGCTATCCATCTTATCAGGAGGTTGGTGGAGCCGTACAGAGATTGTAAGAGGGATTTGCACATGGTGTTTATGGATCTAGAGAAGGCGTATGACAAAGTCCCCGGGGACGTTATTTGGAGATGCTTGGAGGTGAAAGGTGTGTCGGTAGCTTATATTAGGGTAATAAAGGATTTGTATGATGGAGCTAACACTAGGGTTAGGACTGTGGGAGGTGACTCAGAACCTTTTCCGGTGGTTATAGGGTTACATCAAGGATCTGCGCTCACCCCGTTCTTATTTGCCCTGGTGATGGACGCACTGACACACCATATTCAAGGGGAGGTGCCATGGTGTATGTAGTTCGCTGATGATATAGTTCTGATTGATGAGACGAGAGGAGACATTAATGAGAGACTGGAGGTATGGAGGCAGGTCTTGGAGTCTAAAGGTTTCAAGTTGAGTAGGACCAAGACGAAATATTTGGAGTGCAAGTTCAGCGATGTATCGGGGGAAGGAAAAGTGGACGTGGAGGTGAGGTTTGACTCGCAAGTCATCCATAAGAGAGAGAGTTTGAAGTACCTAGGGTCAATTATCTAGGTCGATGGGGAGATCGACGGGGATGTTACGCGCCGTATCGGGTGGGGTGGATGAAATGGAGGTTAGCATCTGGAGTCCTGTGTGACAAGAAAGCACCACTGAAATTTAAAGGTAAGTTCTATAGAACGGTAGTTAGACCGACCATGCTGCATGGGTCTGAGTATTGGCCAATCAAGAATTCTCATATCCAGAAGATGAAAGTAGCCGAAATGAGGATGTTGAGATGGATGTGCGGGCACACTAGGCTGAATAAAATTAGGAATGAAGATATTGGGGAGAGGGTAGGTGTGGCTCCCATGGACGACAAGATGCAGGAAGTGATGCTTAGATGGTTCGGGCACGTGCGGAAGAGTAGCCTAGATGCCCCGGTTAGGAGGAGTGAACGGTTGGCTTTGACAGGTAGAGGGGTAGAGGTCGGCCTAAGAAGCATTGGGGTGAGGTGATCAGGCAGGACATGGCGCAGCTGCAAATTTCCCAGGACATGGCCCTGGATAGGGAGGTGTGGAGGTCGAATATTAGGGTTGTAGGTTAGGGGGTAGTTGAACGTTCTTTCCTCGTTGTTCCGGCTAGTTTGATAGTGTTTTGTCTAGGACTTCTAGCGATTTTTGTTTCATCACACAATTTTTATTTTTATTTTTAATTTTTATTATTACCATAATTATTGTCCTTCCACTTATTTGTTGTTTCTTACGGTGCTGATATTATTTTTTCGATTGTTGTTGCTACAGATCTTTTGTCTCTGAGCCGAGGGTCTCCGGAAATAGTCTCTCTACCCTTTTGGGGTAGGGGTAAGGTCTGTGTACACTTTACTCTCCCCAGACCCCACTAATGGGATTATTATTGGGTTGTTGTTGTTGTTGTTATTGTTGTATATATATTTCTATTTTTATTGGGTTTATTATATATTTGATTGGAAAAAAAATGGAATAAGAAAATACTACCACAAAATTGTGTTTTTAGGTCACTGTAATTTTTGTGTGAGTTAGTGAGAGTTTTATGATTTTTGAAGACCAACTTAGAGAGAAGCTCCTCCTTCTCTCTACTCACACCATCCCACTTCCTAAAGCTTTCTTCAACAGAAACAATGACAAACCACCCCAGTGACAGCCAACCGGAAAATTCAATCCCACCAAAACCACAAGATATTATAGCTATCTCTTCAATTCGTATAAGGATAAACTCCTTGGAAAAATCCCAAACCCACTTGGAGACCTAAGCGACACAGAGTATTCCCTCTCACATATGGAAGTGCAACAGACACCAAATCCTGAGTGTCTTGAAAGGGGAAAGGAATAAACAAATAAAACTAACGGATCAAGACATCCAGCGCATTGATGAACCATGGAAATATTCCCTCGTAATCAAACTAATAGGGAAAAGAGTACTCCATCACTACCTAAAAACCAAAGTACAAGACCTTTGGAGACCTACGGAGAACTTTCCTCTAATAGACCTTGGTGAAGATTACTACACCAAATTTAACAAGGAAGAAAATGCGAGAAAGGCCCTTCAAAACGGACCATGGTTCATCAATGATTTTTTTCTCTCAGTGCAAGATGGACTCCAAATTTTGTGGCTACACGAGCATGACAAAGTTACACATCTATTTGGGTTCATTTGCCACAGCATCCAACAGAGTTTTACAACGAAATCATACTTGCCAAGATAGGAAACACTATTGGTAAACTATTAAAAATTGATGCATGCACATCATCCACCATTAGAGGCCGTTATGCAAGGCTACTCAAATAATACTATATGAAGGTGACAATATTCTATGCAAAATATGTGGCTACTTAGGACACTCATCCATAAAGTGTCCCTACTCAACTACACCGAGCTCACAATTAGTTAATGGTAAAGGCCAAAAAGCACCACCCATAGAAGTCAGCAATGGAGAGTAGCAGACAATCTCTTTCCCCAAGAAAAAGAGGTTAATACAACACTAAACGAGCAGGTAGGAGCAACACCAAACAAGGGCGCATGTATAAATGTCAGAATCTTTGATGCGTCTACAGGTAAGTATCTTAATACTCAAAAGCTTAAGTATATTGATAAGAACTCCCTCAAGCAACAACTTCTTAAAAATTCTAAAAATGTCCAAAATTCCAACGTGAAATAATTAGGAATAATAACAATTATTTTTCTGATATTAACATTTATTATACTAACATAACTGAAGAGCACACAATTTTCTCGCGGAACAGTGGTAAAAGGAATGCCACCAGAACCATGCATGAAAATAATCTTCCAATGAAGACAAGTGGAACCAACGTGTCTTTTAAAGATACATTACCAAATACTACCACCCAAATAATTACCCCTACTAAACAAGAGCTTAAACACTCTATTAACGACTCCTCACTCTCCAATAGAACCTACTGTAATGTATCCACCCCACAAGAGATCTATGATATTAATCATAACCCGCTGACAAAATCTCTTAGTACAATCTGCATGCCACTAAATGACCACCCACACGAAGAACACATGGCAATAATAAATGAACAGTTGGACGTGATATCTACAAAAGATCATGTTAAACTCTTACGCAAGAACACACCTCCTCCATGCAATAGACTCCATCATTGCAAACCTCCCAATCCTACCATCCAAAGCCATATCTCCTAACCTACATACCTCTATATTACACAATCGTAATACTTACGACGCCTCGAGCACCATTCACATTGAGAAGGAGGTACATACTTGTACAACTTCAACGACCATACCCAATGGACAATCTACCACCATTACCACCCCAATTCCTGCTCAACCAGTGATTTATGCTCAATCGCCAAGCCCACTGAACCACCAACTATAATTTTGGATCGAGCTGGGCCTGACGGGCCACGCGATATCCTTCAACGTACAGATCAACGCCGGGACTCAGTTCTCGTTATCCAAAACACGAATTACCTAGCCTAGTTGATATCAGAAGGAATGCATCTTTCCATGAACTACTACATCAATCAGATGTGGATGAACAACACCCTACAACCACTGGCACCCTCGGTGAATCAAAACTTGGCCCACAACATGCAACAAATGTGGAACATACCGGGAAATCCCAACACTCAGATTCCCTAGAACATTCTTCTCAACTTGCCTTTCTTTGCACGAGAGGAAATGTCCATAATGAATCCCATATACACCAGATGGGGTGTACACCAAACCCCAACACAACAAGCTCTTCAACAGAACCCACCGATGGCAATGGAAGCCCATGCACATTCTGTGTGCATGCAAAACCAGGAGGAAAACCAAGAAGAGGAGAAGGCAGAACTCTTACCACATCATGGAGAACCCAGGGTGGCATTCTCAAACCTACGCAAGGTAAAAATACTAATCTTCAAGGAATGGCTAGATAAGAAATGTATCATCAGTTGTCCACTAACACTGTTCAAGTGCTCGATAGATATAAGGCCTCCATATGATCTAACAGTAGGAAAGAATATAGTAATTCTAGTACCATCCCTCAAAAGGAATATTGCACCAATAATGAGGGAGAACAACCAACACCCACCCAACCATTAGTGATGAATCAACCAATTAACTTTGTAATTTGGAACGTACGAGGTACAAACAATGCAAATTTAAGAAGAAACTTTAGAGAAATTATGGACATACATAGGCCTAGTATTGTAACTCTGCATGAAACAAGAATGGTAAATCATATCTCAATCTTGGAGGAGCTTAACTTCACGAAGATGATAGAGGTACCAGCGGAGGGTTAAGCTGGAGGACTAGTGGTCATGTGGAACCATGCAAGAGTTAGAGTGAACAACTTCACCAGAAGGAACCAGAAAATTCACGCCATGATTGAGGTAAAACCAAATCACAGAAAATGGCTTTTTAGTTCTATATATGCTAGTACAGACAAGAATAATAGAGATATCCTATGGCAAAATATTGAAAATATCTATAATAGCTACAAAGGTTCTTGGCTTGTAAGAGGAGATTTTAACGATGTTATTATGTCACAAGAAAAACTAGGGAGAAGGGCAATAAATCAAACTAGGGCAAAAAAAGTTCTAGCTAGTCTAAACTGTTTTAAACTTCTTGATCTAGGCTTAAGGGTTGCAATTTCACATGGTCAAACCATAGAAGAAAAGAAAAATGGTTGATTATAGAACGATTAGATAGAGTCTACGCTAATGTCGAATGGTTGGATCAATATCCTGAAGCCTCGATAGTACATTTACCAAAAATCCTTTCTGATCACAACCCTATACTTATCTCCCTGAAAAGCAAAATAACATCAAACATAGACAAATCATTTTGACTGGAATCAATTTGGTGCACTCACCCATATTTCATAAATGTAGTGAAAAGGAACTGGGACAATAGCAACCTCCTAACAGCTACAACAACCTTTAAGGATGAAGTTAGGGTATGTAGTAGGGAGGTTTTTGGTAACATCCATAAACAAAAGAGGCAAATCCTTGCAAGGCTAGAGGGAATACAAAACAGTCCAAATTACCACACTTGCTTATTTCTACAACAATAGAGGAATCCTTACAACATAAGTATAATGATATCCTTAAATTAGAAGAAGATTATTGGGAACTCAGGTCTAGGGTCATGTGGATGAATGATGGTGATGCAAACACAAAGTTCTTCCATATTTCGGCCACAAATAGAAGAAGAACCAACAAAATTAATTTCTTCAAAGACGATATAGGAAATTGGATAGATGATCACAAATCTATCATGATCCATACAACTAATTTCTTCCCGAACCTATTTACTACATCCGACACACTCTGTACTTGGCATACCAAAACAAGTATGACATCACCCTCCCATACAATTGACCTTTCGTGCCTAGATTATCTACTGTTGGATACTGAAATTACTAAAGCCATTTTCTCCTTTAATCCCTATAAAACCCCAGTCCCAGACGGTTTACATCCCTTTTTCTTCCAAAATATTAGAAGAGCATTAGTGGAAAGGTTAATGACTTCTGTCATAAAGTGTTTGGGGAAAATCATATACTAAAAGAAATAAATGAAACCTACATTTGCCTAATACTAAAATTTGAAAATGCTAACACTTTAAGGAACTTTAGACCAATAAGTCTTTGTAACACTATTTATAAAGTAATCACCAAAATTATAGCCAACAGGATAAAACCCTACCTTACCAAGATAATTGGACCACACCAAGCTAGTTTCATCAAAGGAAGAAGAGCTTATGATAATGCAATTATAGTTCAAGAAGTGATAAAATACATCAAAAGCTCAAAAAACAAGAAAGGTCATATGATCCTAAAAATAGACCTCGAAAAATATTTGACAAACTAGAATGGTCCTTCATTCATAAAACTCTGTGATATTTCAAATTCCCGCAAAAAATGATCAATTTAATCATGTCTTGCATTAGTTCCTCTAGCTGTATTATCCTGGTAAATGGAGCAAAATCTGAATCCTTCACATCAATGAGAGGAATTACACAAAAAGACCTGATGTCCCCCTATATTTTCATACTATGTATGAAAATGCTCTCAAAGATGATAGATCACAAAGTAGACATTTGGAGATTGGAAACAATAATTATTACCCCAAGAAGCCCCCTTTATCCCACTTATTTTTTTTTGCAGATGATTTAACATTAATGGGAAAAGCCAATAGCAAAACTACTCTCACTATCCTTAATTGCCTTGAAGATTTCTGCCAATTATTGGGCCAGGTCATTAATAGAGCAAAATCTAAATTACTCGTGTCTCAAAGTTGATCAAAAACAACAAAAAATGAGCTTACATTGCTTTTCAATATAAAGCTTAGTGATAATTTTGGTACGTACTTAGACTTTCCCATCTTAAATTCCAACCCTAAACCAAAAGACTACCAATTTGTTGTTGATAAAATGAGGGCAAAATTGAAAAGTTGGAAAGCCAAATGGCTCAACACATCAGGAAAAAGCACTCTAGCTTCTTCTACCCTTAATATTATTTCGAAACATATCACGCAATACTTTCTTCTACCAACAAAAACGCTAAAAGATATTGATAAAGTTCAAAGAGACTTCTTATGGGACTCCACTCCAGAAAAAAGAAAATTACATCTTCTAAATTGGAATACTGTAACAAAAGACAAAAGCACGGGGGATTAGGAATTAGGAAAGCTAAAAGCAAAAACATGGCCCTACTAACTAGCTTAGCCTGAAGAATTCTAAACAATACAAACTCCCATATGGGCTAGGGTTTTATCCCGTAAATATGCAGCTGCTAACGGAAAATCCATAACCTCCTTTATTTGGAAGAGTCTCCTAAAGGGTTGGTATTTTTGCAACATACGTATTAGATAGGGTGTAACTAACAAATCCACATTAAACGTCTGGGAATCAAACTGGATACCAAACGTGATGAAACTTAGAAGGGCTATTGAAGGTTCTTTAAAAAATCATGAAGACGACCTTACTGTGGATAATATTAGAAATAGTCACTAATGAACCTAACAAAAATCTCCTTGGAACTACCTACACAAATTGTTGATAACATAAATACAATTACTACTCCTAACGACCATAAAACAGGCAACAATATTATCTGGAGCCTCACCTCCAGTGGCCTCTTCACAACCACATCTTGCTATCAAATTATTGATAACGAGGAAAAAAGTCCAAAAAGACTTCACATGGATTTGGAAACTACACTACCCTAATAAAATAAAAAAATTTATTTGAAAATGTTACCATGATAAACTTTCCCAATAGATCATACCTATCTAGAATAGGTATTAACATCGATCCGCTATGTCCAGTTTGCAAACAAGGGGAAGAAACAATGCACCATATATTCTGAAAAATGTAATATTATTAATAATTTGTGGAACACTTATGGGATAACTTATACCCCTTCAAATAACAAAAACCATTAGATTGTCTACGTAAGAAACACAAATTATACTTTCTCACATAAATATTTTCAGTGGGGAGATGTATTTCCTTTAGCATTATGGCATGTATGGGAAAGTAGGAACCATAACAATACCACTTGTCGTATAGAATGGATCATTATTATTAACCAAGCATTAGAATACAAGCTTATGACTGAAAAAGGAACAACCAACACCACCCAAATTGCATAAACCTCCAAAGGGGCGGTTCAAGCTAAACATAGACGGAGCCTTCAATAAAAACAAATGCCAAGGTGGTATTGGCGGCGTTTTAATGAGAAACAGTGCAGGCTCCTGGATTATGGCATTCAACAAAAAGATGTCAACATTATCTGCTACTCAGGTGAAGCTTCAAGCCCTCCAGCAGGGTCTACATGCGATATTGGATCACAACCTATGTCCAATGAAAATAGAGACGGATGCATCGGAGGTGATGAGCATACTAGAAAACGATCACCCTACTTACACTAACTTAGTTAATGATTGCATGTGGTTGTTGCACCTTGCAAGACAGAAGGGCCAAGTAACTCTCAAGCATAGCTTCAGACAGGGAAATGGAGTGGAACACGCGCGGTTTGGCTAGGGAAGCACTGATGTAGTCCAACATAAATAAACTATATCTCTTCACAGCACCTCCACAACTGGCGATGGAAAAGTATCAAAGGGACCTGGAGGGTTTTTCTTGTGTAAAATATATTTTCCCTAATGTATGCACTAGGTAATACTGATGCAATAGAAGGCAATAGTTCGTATGTAGGTGCCAACAATGGCAGTTTAGTTTGTAATATGCCAAGACTTGATGACTAGTTATTAATATATCATCCTTATTGCTAAAAAAAAAGTTTTATGATTTTTGTATAAGAAAATAAAGTTATATGACTTTTAGTTATATGATCATTTGTGTAATTTACCTATAAAGAGAAACTTTGAAATATTGGCTCACTTATGACACAAGGTAAATGCGTGACAGACTCAAAATTTTATGATAAATTATGGCGAAGATATGGATTTTTACACAAATAGCTTGCCAAGTTCAATGTTTAATTATTCTAACCGAATACATAAATCATATACAAATTATACATGATTATATATGTATTATACATATAAATTGTTCATATATTATATATTCATTGGCTATTTTTAGTTTATAGGATTGGGCTGGTGGCTAATTGGGTTGATTCTTCAAGAAAAAGGCGAGGAAAAAAGGAAGAAGAAGATTTTGCTACTTGCTTTTTGCCTTTCCTAGTTTTAGTCGTTGGCTAACTTCTTGTTTTTTTGGTAGAAAGGAGATTATTTAACTTTTACTATTCAAAAGTAATAGAAACAATTCCAATAAGATGTGAAAGCTCGTTAATTAGCATCAAGATTATTCTTGTCTTTATAGATATTTCATCTAGGTATAAATTATACAAACATTTTTATTTTAGACATTATTGTGTAAGTGAAACGCTATCTAATATTAATTAACACAAAAGTTATTGTGTAAGCGTAGTAGACATTATCAGTGCAGAAACGCATAAGTAACTCTACACTTATATGAATAAGAATTTCCAATATACATTGTAAAGAGAAAATCGAAATCCTATGCGGCCGAACAAAATTTTGTTTTCTTGGTTATATCTTTCAAAGAAAATTTTCAATTGCATAGTACTACTTCCACATTTTCGTCTCTCCAGCAAAAAATCTGATAGTCCAAAAAGCTAGAACTAAATTTACATTATCATGAGTTTAAAAGCACTAGTTAAAATTTTTCTTTATTTTTAATTAATTATGAACAAACTACCTATATGTCTTCTAAAAGTTAAAAGATTAAAATTATTATGTTTCTAAAAGTTACGAATGTGTTTTGTACAAAAATCATTTTTTTAAAACTATATTGAGATAATAGGACTTTTGATTCCTCAATTATGTTGTAGAATCAAAATTTGGTCCTTGTAATTGTATAGGATAAAATATGCGATGACACGTGGCCGTCCAAAAAAGGACACGTGGAATCCAAGACGGGGATGACCAAAGACCGAAGGCAACTATTTCGTTAGTCACCGAAAAGAATAACGCTCATAAATATGTGATAAATGCTCTTCGTCCGGTAGCATTTAATAGAGAATATTTCATGGCATTAATAGCAATTACCCGTTACAGGAAATTTGGCATTTATGTTCACCGTTACATCTTCATCAATGTCCCTCATAATTGACTAAAACCTCCTTCCCTAGACATAGCTATAAATAGTGATCTCAGTTATAATTGTAAAGGACACGAATTTTATGGCAAACTTACTTCACATTTTATACAAAGCTTAATACTATTTTATCTTCTTACTTTTTGATTTTGTTGTTGTTATGCCCGAAAATCATGTCCCGAAACTGTTGCTTCTGTTGTTTCGTCTACATCCTAAGGCTAAGTATTGCATAATTCTTCGATTAATTTATTATTTCAGGATCAATTTAATTCATTTGTCTAGAAACCACATATAAATTCAACTATATCGTTTTACGGGTAAACAGTTTGGCGCCCACCATGGGGCCTAGACAGCCGTATAATTAGATTGATCCTTGCCTTTTTTACTAACGTGTTTTGATTATTTTATCTTAGAAAAAATCATAAGAAATGGCAGATAACACTGTTAATAACATGCACAACTCCGAGATTCGGGGGGATCAGCCTCATTTCGAGGACTCAATTAGTGACAACCACAATGGGAGAATGACGCCATACTGGTGCATGATAGGCAATGTCCTCGACATGTTCGGGAGACAACTCCCGATGATGATAATGAGGAACATGTCGTTGACGCGATAAGGGTCTTGCAAGAGCAACAGGTGATCATTTAGGCCACCTCACGCGACATGATAAGGTTATAACGGAGTTGAAACAGGTGCTGTCGAGAGCTTCAAATAATGCAAATAGATAAGATCTGATTCCTCCCGAGGCTCCCGTGAACCAAACAATGCAGAGGGTCAACTACAACACTCCCAGGGGTGAAATTGGCTCCGATGGGGGAGGGGGGAGCGGATCCGACCTCAATAACGAGAATGATCCTTTCAAGGATGAACTTTTACGGTTTATGAGGGAAGTGAACGCCCGTATGGACCAGATCCCGGGCGCGCCACCAGTACTGAAAGGTCCGGACTCGAAAAAGTATTCTCAATTGCCATACAAGCCAAGTGCGACACCAGAGTTTATTTCGAAGCGGTTCAAAATGCCTCAAGTGCCAAAGTATGACGGAACTTCAAGCTCTCAAGAGCATATTACCACCTGCACAACAACGGTAAGGGAAATGATTTAGCTCCTCGCGAAATTGAATCTGCATTACTAAAGAAATTTGGAGAAACTCTCACGAGGGGAGCCTTGACGTGGTATTCGCTGTTACCCGAGCATTCCATAAACTCCTTTGAAATGCTCGCGGATTCTTTCATCAAGGCTCATGCCGGGACTAGAAAAGTACAGGCCTGAAAAGCCGACACATTTAGGATTGCGCAAGGAAGTCCGAGCTGCTGCTAGAGTTCGTTACCTGATTCTAGAAGGAGAGAATGTTGCTCTCGGCTGTCCTGGATGAATGAGCGGTTGAAGCATTCATCAAGGGATTGAATCTGAGGAGTTCAGGCGCTTCCCGAAAATTGAAGGAAAGCCTACTTGAGTTTCAAGAAACGACCTGGGCAGATGTCCACAACCGGTAAGAATAAGAAATAAGGATCGAATATGATCAGGTTGGTTTTCCGTCATCGACCAAAGGACGAGAAAAGAATAGAGAAAAATCAAAAGATGATTATGACGCAAATAAACAGACTTCGAGGGGCCGATTTTTGCCCTACAAACGGACCGAAGGCCGCAACAGAGGTTTCTAGATAGCGAATAGGTTCGCTGTTGATAGGAGGACTGATCGCGGTCGGAACAATCGATCACTGCAGGATAAAGAAGCATCAGGGTCACGGTATCCTTCTTACCCTAAGTTATCGGAATACAACTTCAATGTCAGCATAATGGAGTCGGTATCGGCCATAGAAACCATCAAAGAAGCTTAGTTCCCAAAACTGATGATATCTGATCCCAGCCAGAGGGATCCCAACTTGTGGTGTGAAGAAGTGGCAACATTATTGAAGAATGGTCACCTCAGAGAATTTTTTGAGTGGTCGAGCTAAGAACAATTATGGTCGTAACGGGACAACGCGGAACCCTCGAAAGCATGAGAAGATCGACCGCGTCAAACAACCAACATGATCTTCGGAGGAAACGAGATTAACGGGGTCATTTTTCTGCAGCAAAGAAGATGAAAGTATCATTAATGCATAGCAAAAGGCTTCGGGAAGACGATATCACCTTTACGGAGGAGGACGCAGACGAATTGCTGGTAATTTCTTTAAATGTGCTAGATTTTAAGATTAAACGTGTTCTAGTGGATCCAGGAAGTTCAGCTAATATCATACAATGGAGAGTATTTGAGCAAGCTAAACTCACCGGAAGCATTATTCCAGCCATAAAGCTCCTCGTCGGATTTAACCTTACAAGTGTGACAACCCGAGGAGAAATTTTATCACTCACGAACGTTGAAGGAGTAATGAAAACAACTCTTTTCGAAGTGGTACATGGTGATGTGGGATACAACATCATTCTGGGAAGGCCATGGTTGCACGAGATGAAAGTTGTACCATCAATATATCATCAATTGCTGAAGTTTCCAATGCCCGAAGAAATTAAGCAAATAAGGGGTGATCAACCGGCGGCAAGGGAGACGAATGCAATTTCGGTCTCTAGTAGAAAAGAAAAGGAACACGTGGCATATCAATTACAGGGACCGGCACCTACTCCCCAACTAAATGAAGTTAGCCTGGGGGAAGAGGCGTCGGAATATTATCAGGTGCCGAGATATTTCCAAGTTCGAGAAGAGATCGATGTAACGAAGTCCACAACGAAAGAGCTGGAGCAAGTGGCATTGTTCGAAGAATTCCTAGAAAGGAAATTCCACTTGGGGATAGGACTGCACCCAGAACTCAAGTCTGACTTTATAAAATTCCTTAAATCTAACGCTGATTATTTTGCATGGTCGCATGAGGATATGATAGGCATCCCGTCGGAGGTAGCCATACACAAGTTAAGCTTGGATCCCAACATACCTCCGATAAGACAAAAGAAACACCCGGTTGCTAAAGCCAGGAATAAATTCGTCAAAGAACCCACTTACTTAATATTGGTTCGATCCGAGAGGTAAGATATCCAAACTGGCTAGCCAATGTAGTAGTAGTCCCTAAGAAGAACAATAAGTTTCGCATGTGTGTAGATTATAAAAATCTTAACAAGGTGTGCCCGAAAGACTCGTTCCCACTTCTAAACATCGATCAAATGATTGATTCCATGGCTGGGCATGAGTCATTAAGTTTCCTCGATGCTTATTCCGGGTACAACCAAATTAAGATGAACCCAAAGGATCAGGAAAAAAATTCATTTATAACGAATTTCGATATATATTGCTACAATGTGATGCCCTTCGGGTTGAAAAACGTTGGAGCCATTTATCAACAACTCTTGAACAAAATGTTTGAAAATCAAATAGGAAAAAGTATGAAAGTTTATATAGATGATATGCTCGTTAAGTCTTTAAATGCAGGTGATCATCTTAAACATCTGCAAGAAACTTTCGACATCCTAAGGAAGCATAATATGAATCTTAATCCCGAGAAATGCGCGTTTGGGGTCAGCTCTGGTAAGTTTCTGGGATTTCTGGTATCACAAAGGGAATTAGGGTAAACCCCGATAAGATCAAGGCCATAGAAGATTCCCGGATCAACTATCAAGCGTGAAGGAAGTCCAAAGGCTTACGGGCAGATTGGTAGCTTTGAGCAGGTTCATTTCTCGATCATCAGAAATGTGTCATCATTCTTTTGCACTGCTCAAAAAGAAAAATAATTTCGAATGGTCCCCGGAGTGCCAGATGGCTTTGAGGGATTTAAAGAAGTACTTGTCAAGCCCTCTATTGCTTTCAAAACCATAAGAAGGTGAAACGTTGCTATTTATCTCGCGGTCTCGGAAGTTGTGGTAAGTGCGGTTTTAGTCCGAAAAGGTACGCAATCTCCAATTTATTATGTTAGCTAAATTTTAACGGGAGCAGAAACTCTCTACCCACATTTGAAGAAACTGGCCTAAGCTCTCGTAGTCGTTGCTCGGAAGTTGAGGCCCTACTTCCAATGCCACCATAGCCGCAGTGACTATTTTTCCTTTGCGGAACATCCTCCATAAACCCGAGCTCTCGGGTAGATTGGTCAAATGGGCTGTCGAAATGAGTGAGTTTGACATAGATATAAACCAAGTACTGCAATTAAGTCGCAATTCTTGGCTGACTTCGTGGCCGATTTCAGTCCAGGATTACTGCCTCTAGCAACCAAGGAGGCAGTAATGGTTTCGGAATCGACATCAGGCGTTTGGACCTTATTTACGAATGGGGTTTCCAACGTAAAAGGGTGCAGGCTCGGTGTAGTCTTAATCACGCCTTCAAGCGAAACCCTAAGGCAAGCCATCAGGACGGTCACTTTAACTAATAGTGAAGCAGAGTATGAAGCTTTAATTATAGGGCTTGAATTGGCCCTGGGACTTGACTTCGAGGTCATCGAAATCAAATGCGATTCACAGCTGGTGTTTAATCAGGTCTACGGGATATTCGAAACCAAAGAAGAGCGCATGCAACAATACGTGGTAAAGGTTCAGGCTGTGTTGGCGCGATTCCGGAAGTGGTAAATTACTTATATCCCAGGCGAAGATAACTTAGAAGCAAACGCATTGGCAAACCTAGGATCATCGACTGAAATAAAGGGATCGGAGTCCGGGACGGTAGCACAACTGATGAACTCAGTCCCGGATACAGATGGTTCCTATGAAGTAAATTCGATTAATTTGGTCTGGGACTGGAGAAATGAAATCATCTATTACCTCAAACACGGGAAGCTACCTGCAGACACCAAAGCATCTTGGGCGTTGCGCGCCAAAGCAGTGCGATATAGCTTCAAGAGAGGCCAATTGTAAAGAAAATCTTTTCAAGGCTGATTGGCCCGATACTTAGGGGCATTCGAAGCTAACTATGTCATGAGAGAGGTTCACTAAGGGATATGCGGCAATCACTCGAGCACAGATTCCTTAGTGTTGAAATTGGTAAGGGCAGGATATTATTGGCCCTGCATGGAACAAGACGCCAAAGACTTCATACGAAAATGTTATAAGTGCCAGCATTATGCACAACTGGTGCATTAACCGGCAGAACCCTTACATTCGATTCTGTCCCGGTGGCCGTTCATGAAATGGAGGATGGACATCGTCGGACCACTACCATCGGCTCCCGCAAAGGTAAGATTTTTTTTAATTTTGACTGATTATTTTTCTAAGTGGGTGGAAGCAGGTCAGAAGATCGGATAATGCGAAGTGGTGGATTTCTTGTGGGAAAATATAATTTGCAGGTTAGGAATACCAAAAGAGATAGCATGTGACAATGGGCCACAATTTATCGGCGCAAAAGTTACAAAGTTCCTCGAAGTTTTAAAAATAAAGAGGATCACATCTTCACCCTATCATCCGAGTGCAAATGGTCAAACGGAGTCAACGAACAAAGTGATTATTCAAAACCTCAAGAAAAGGTTGGAAGCGGCTAAAGGTAACTGGCCCGAGGAATTACCCGGAGTTCTATGGGCATATCGAACTACGGCCAAGTCGAGCATAGGAGAAACCCCTTTTTCCCTCTTGTACAGTGCATAAACTTTAATTCCTGTGGAAGTAGGGGAACACACCTTGAGATATTTCCAGGCAAATGAAGAATCGAACAACGAAGCAATGTTAGTCAACTTGGAACTGCTCGATAAACACAGGGACTTGGCGCATGTAAGAATGGTAGCTCAAAAGCAGAGAATAGAGCGGTATTATAATTGAAGAGCCAACCTCCGTTATTTCAAAGAAGGAGCCTTAGTCCTAAGAAAGTAACTCAAAACACCCGGAAGCTCAACGTGGGGAAGCTAGGTCCAACATGGGAAGGCCCCTACCGGGTTTCGGCTATCACCAGGAAAGGTTCATACGGGCTGGAAAACCAAAATGGAGAAAGTTTCCCAGCAATTGGAATGTGGCACACCTCAAAAGATATTATTGCTGATGAACATTATTCGACCAGAAAGTATGTGCTGCATTCTTTTTCCCTTCGTTTAGTTTTTTTTCCAATTGAGTTTTTCTGGCAGGGTTTTTAACAGCAACATAAAGGATATTACGAAGACAGCAACTTTAATAGCAAGACACACAAGCAAAGATCCACTCGGAGATGGTTAGATAATCTTTTGCTCTATAGCAAATTTCCACCGGGAAGGAAAGTTTGCTATTGAGCAAAGGTTACCCAATCGTTCACGAGTACAAACCACTAGAGGGTTGTTAGATAGTCCTTCACTCGATAGCATAAATTCCTAAGGGGAAGTAAAGTGTGTTACCAAGTTAAGGATTATCTAGCAATGCATTAGTGGAATCTTCAAAGATACAAGACTTATAGTATTCTAATTCGCACTCTTCGCATTCAAACATTGGGGGTTTAATATGAGGATACGGCAACAACGACTGTCACGTCGACCGAGAAATGAAAAATCAGAAATATAATTGTATCATCGGGACCAGGGACTGCGCGGCTAGCCCGTAGAAACAAGTTGTACTAGTTAGCCACAAGTAATGGCAATTTCTTTTCACCATAACAAATGCTTATGTACTTTTTGAAAATAGAAAGAATGAAATGAAATGAAATCCTTTTATTTTTATCTTATTTCTTGTCGGAACGATGAATTAATTTTGTCATTTGAAAGTTAAAACTTCAAATGCTAGTGCCATAATAAATAGGAGACGTCCTCTTCAAGAGCACCGTAAACATAAGAGGGCCCTCTCTTATAAAAACGCTCATGTTAAAAGGTTGGTTCCGGAAGAATTTATGCCCGGAATCAAAATGCCTTTGGGGAAAGATACACCGGAAACCGTATATGAAAGGACGCAAAAAGTAAACTCGCGCAAATACTTATCAAAGCCCTAACGAAAAAGGGCTGATGCCAGAGCCAAAAATGCTTTCGCGGAATGGCTTCACATGATAGACGCAAAATAGAAAAGTTTGCGCAAAATTCTTAAGCAAAAGGAAGAAAATGCAAAGATTAAAGACTTGCATAAATATTCAGACTAAAGGAAAACTCAAACATACTTGAGCAAAAGAAGTTTTTATTTACAAAACATGTCAAAACGGCACAAGTACAAGAATTGGAAAAGGAAAAGAAAAGCTAAATTGCATTATCTTCGAAACCAGGAGAAAGAGAAGTGTCTGCGCCCCGGGGAGAAGTAGATAGACCTACCAATGGCTCAACATTTTCACCAGTTTGGGCTTCAACATCATCATCCTCTAATTCTTCTTCAGTTCTCAAGAACTCGGAAACGGAACCAGAAGGACCTGTGCATCGAACCTCACTGGGAGTCCACTTTTAGCAGCTAGCTCAAGCTCACGGGCCTTAGCAATGTTGGCATCAAAATCAATGACACCATCTTTGGCCTCTTCTAAGGTTTTTCTCCTCATGCTGTACATAGCGTAAGTTTTCTCAACGACGAGGGAAGTCGCTCGGCGCTTAAGCTCTTCTTTGAGTTGGGTTTACCTCTGCAGAAAGGTTTTCCTGGGCGGACCTAGCAGATTTGAGGCTAACTTCAAGGTCACGGACAGTTGAACCAAAAAGCCTATTATGCTCGATAGTGTTCCTGTACTTCTCTTCCAGCTTGGCGTGTTTCGCCCTCGTAGTAGCATGATCTTCAATTTTGGAGTTCAAGGATATCTCTAAGTTGGTCACTCTTTCAGCGGAGGCAGCCTCGCATTCGGTTGCAGCAAGAACGACGTTATGAACTTTAGCCCATTTGGCCCAGGCTTCATCAAATCTAACCCTCAGCGGGCCAATTTCTTGGCTAAGGGTTACCACTTCTTGCTCGCTTTGCTACAAACGAGCTTCCAATACAACAACCTCAGCAGCTTTGGCTTCCAATTCTGAAAGGCGAGTGACATGTTTCTCCTGCTCTGCCAAAAGATGATCCCGTGCGGAGGTAGTCTCTTCCTGTTCACGAATCAACATCTGAAGGCCCTCGAAAGCAAGCAAGTTGGCCTACTAAGAAAGAAGGGTAAAATTCAGGATATGTTCATACTCTAAAATAAAAGGATTAATAAAGGAAGAAAGGAACGTACCGCTGCGGCGTGGTGCATGACGTTGTTCAACAAACACTCTCTCGAGAGTGCCTGAATCTTTTCCAGTGTTTCTCTGAAGCCAAAGGCTTCAGATAATTAGCAAATTTCACCGGCCGAGATAGCAAGTTGCATCCGGTAGAGGCCGAAAGAATAACATTCCTCCTCCTTCGTGGATCTTCAGAGGGGGCAGCATGATTTTGCCCCAAATTCCCATGAACTAGGGATTGTGGAAGAGGAACACCTTCTTTCTGGTCAGGTGCGGTCGATGGAGATGATGTAGCAATTGCTGGTGGAAGAGTGGATGAAGATGGAAGTGATGTAGCAGTTTCTGGTGTTGGTGAAGATAGAGATGAAGCTGATGGAGTTGAAGAGTGAGAAGCAGCTGCATCAAATGTAGTGCTGGTTGTTGGATGCTCTCCAACAAAAGACGGCAGGGACCCGGTACTCAGCCCCGCGGGACTGGGCACATCAATTGGGTCCCGAAAACGGGAGTTGACATTATATACCAAATCAAACTCTCTCCAAAGTGCCGAGAAATCGTCCTCGGTTGGTGTAACTATCTCAACAGGTCGAGCATCATGTTGAGATGATGAGGATCATCGTCTTCTATGTAGAGAAGCTCCCTCATCATAAGCTTCTTCGTCATCGTCGATCGTCACGATGTCTATGACCGGCTTGGAAGAAGGGCCAGTTACCATCGCTACAGGAGATGACTCGGAGGCATCAGTCCTCGCCTTCTTATTCTTTTTCCCGGCTGCGGAGGATCGTCTTCTCTTCGATTGTTTGTCTTCCAGCCGGGGACTCTGCAAAGAAATATTTGCTCCTGAAGCATACCCTGAGACACCTGTTCAAGTAAGCGCCTCCTGAAGCAGTCTCGCTGCATCAGCAGGATCAGCCAAGACATCTTCCTCGGGAACAGCAATAGAGCCTGCGGGTAGACCTAATTTCATAGACAAGTTAGAAGGGATCAATCAAGTTCTTCACATGAAAAATTGAAACAAGATGAGTTTGAATTACCATGATTCTTGGCCTTCCACCCGTATTTAGGGGCCAGTTCTTTCCACAAGCGAGTCTCGGGTGTCGTAATGTCCAAGACCTTTTGTACCCACCGATCCAAACCTTCAACCACCGGTGGGATCCATCGAGTTGCTGAAACAGGCGAAGGATGGAGGATCAAAATATTTAGGAAAGAAAATATTAAACAAAGAGCTTACGAGTGTGGTTCCAAGCATCAGGAAAGGATGAAGTCGTTGCCGGAATGACGTCGTTGGTGACAGCTGCAACGAACCGTTCCATCCACCCACGATCGTTATCATCATTCATGCTAGAAAGCAGAGCATAGTGGCCACGCTTGCAGTAGGTTTATCATTCCCCAGCGGAAGATTTTGGGAGAATGGAGATTTATCATATGAGCTAAGGTTAGTTCCTCTCCAGTCTCCAAAAGGCAAGCAAACATCCTCTACGCAGAAGGACTTACTTGTACCAAACACACTTGGTAGCGGAGACAAAACTTTGCAATCACGGAATCAAGCTCTCCGCTCAAAGATAATGCATCCAAAGTAAAGGGATATGTCTAAAAATATGTAAAACCCTCCTTAGGTAGGGTGGCTCGCTACGATAGATCAAGAGCAATAATATCCAAGTCATGGCAGCGGTAGTCTTCCTTCACAGAAGGAATGCTAGAAGGACGTATAGAAGAAGGATACCTACTGTCACACCTCTTTTCGTACACTCCCCGAGAGAGGAAATGTATAAAAATGAGTTTTTCCAATTAAAGTGACATTGATCGAAATGGGATTATTGAATTATTTTTAGAGTCGCCACTTGAAATATTTAATTGGTGTCCCAAGTCACCGATTTATTTTTATCCCAGATCGAGGAAAATTTCGACTTTCTTTTTGAAGTCTGCGAACCAGAAATTCTAAGTAAGGAATTCTGTTAACCCGAGGGAAGGTGCTAGGCACCCTCAGATTCCGTGGTTCTAGCACGGTCGCTTAATTGTTATAATCGGCTTTATTATCTGATTTTAATACCTGTTATTAACCTATGGTGCATTTTTACTTTATTCCGCTTTTTCGCTTTTAAATTATTGAAGAATTGCGATGCTTATCAAAATATGTCACGAATTACGTCACATAAATGCACCCGTAATTTGTAACACCTTTTAATTAAACATCGATATTTTAACCAAACAAACAAGTTATTTCCACAAATGAATTCACTGAATCCTCTAACGTGAAACAAGACAAAATACTAATTAAAGAAATAACCAAACATGGCCTTTTGATCCTCTTGGCCCTTTTCAAGTTATTAGTTTATATCTTTGCTTAACTATCAGGTCATTCTCGTGAGTAAACGACCTCAGCTTGACAATACCATACGAACCAGACAAACACCTCAACTATCAGTATTCATCAAACCAATTTTTGAACGACATAGACCAACTAATTACTAAATAAGCAATTAACAGAGAATAATTAAAGCATGGAAGGAAATGCTAACTAAAGTAGAAATGGGTCTTTTAGTCACAGATTCCTTTATTACTTTGAAAATGAGAACCTCACAAACAAATCGACAAATCAAATGTACAAAAAGAAAACTCTCACGAACTCGAATTGACTGAACCTCGGTTTTTAGCGACGCTAATGGAACTATTTCACGAGGAGAACTGCTGCACTTTTATGGGTGTTCAAGGATAGTTTAAGGCTGATTTGGAGCTGCATTTCATGGCTTTTGTGGACTGGTTTTTGGGTGTTTTCAGGTGGAAAAGGAGCAGCGTTTTGGACTATTTGCTCGCATCTAGTGGCTACATTTCTGCTGCTCGTTATGGCTGGATTTTGGAGTGGTTTATGGGAGCTTTAAGAACTGACTTTCATGGTTGAAAGATGGAGTTTTGTGGCTGATTTTCAACAGTAATGCATCTGCTTTGGGACTAATTTTGCAGCAACTATGGGGGTTGTTTTGTTGGTGTTAGAATGGCACATTTGTTAACGTGCTGGACTGGAGAAAAACTCATGGATGACTTCGAACTTGACAGAATATTTACAAGGCTAAAATGCGAGAATGTTCCTATGGATGAAACTCCAAATGCGACTAATTAATTACAAATTAGTGACACAACAACCGAAACTAACTAATCTAAACTCATACATATTAGGAACGATTAATTCTAGGCTCTAAACCTCACACCGGGCCATTACGAAGTAAATTTCATTGGGTTCCATAGATAATTAGCTCTGCAGTACATGACCTTCACCATAACATTCAGGTGATTCCAACCAGCTTCAAGTCATTAAACAACCCAAATAAATCTATCAAAGCAAACAGGAATTGAAATTTGGTTTCCGCTTTCAAAATTCATCAAGTAATGATAACGAAATACACCAGGACACATCCAATTTCAGTACAAACATGTCATGTTATTATACTTAGCATGTTCCGAAATTACAATGAGGTAAAATACCTGGAAGAAGGAAAGAGAACTGAGATTTGGACCAAATAAAGGTAAGAAAACTGTAGATTGAGCTCAGCTACTATTAAACAAACAGCAATACAGCATCAAACTTGAGCTAGATCCATCCTAACTATATGGCACGCCTCATTAACGTACGGCACTGAGAGCAATCAACAGCAGCAGTCGAGCAACAACAACAAAAGACCCAGGCTCCTCCAAAAGACCTTATTTCACACAAAAATCCAATTAAAATTCTAGTTATCTCTCTTTTATGCCTATCTCTGACTCTCTCTGCCCCTCTCTTCTGCGACTGTCTTCTGCTCAATTCATCTCACTCCACTCACTGCTTTCCACTCCCTTCTTGCTCCTTTGTTCAACTCTTCCTCTGTTTTCAGACCTCTCTCTCACTTCTTGCTTCCTATCTCACTTCCTTTTTTTTTAATTTTCGACCCCCTACTGTTCTGCCCCCTCCCCTCCTTTTATACAGATGGGTTCTTCTTTTTTTCTTTTTTTTTTTTGTGTGAGTGGGTACATGAGTGGAGGGAAATGGGGAAGGTTTTGAACGGATTTTGGTGGAAGAAATGGCCATGAAACATGGCCAACCGGTGGGTAGTTGATGAGTGGAGGAAATGGGGAAGGTTTTGGACCGATTTTGGTGGAGAAATGGCCATGGCTGTCGAGTGGAGTGGGGGCTAGGGCTTGAAAGAAGAGGGGCGTTTGGACAGAAATGAGGAAAGGGGGAAGGGTTCCGTTTCTTTTTGGATTAAAGAGGAAAAGGGGGTAAGGAAACCTGTTGGGCTGAGGGTGTTGGGCCGGTGGATGGATTTAAAAACAAATGGGCCAGTTGATTATTTGGGCAATGGTCCAGTCCGATTTTACTTCTGTTTTCATTTCTCTTTTATTAATTTAATTTTAAAACTAGAAAACTTAGCAACTAAAATCTTAATTCACCTAAAAAAATGCAAAAATTGTTCTGAATTATCTATTTATTAAATAACTTTTGAACCTAAGAATTAAAGATTAAATTATAAAATGACTCATTTTTTATGGTTTTCAATTATATAAAACAATTAATTACCACTCCAATCCTAAAAATGTAAAGTAAATCCTAAAATGCAATGCATGATATTTGGTATTTTTATTAATTAATTAATTAATAATTAGATATGAGTAATTAAAATCTAATAGAATTTCTAAAATGGCCAACAATCAATTAAAAAATATTTATTGATTTTTATAGGAGTATTTTGGACAAGGCAAAAATCACGTGCTCACAGCTGCCCCTCTTTGCTCGAAAACACGAAGGGTTTTCGGGCAAAGATAAAATGAGCGGATCTGCGAGATTTTTGCCTATCTCAGACTCCATGAGAAGCATTTTTGGAAAGAGTCTGACCGAACATTGCTTCAACGGTTGCCTATATATCCTTGGCTATAAAGGAATCAGGTTAGTGTAGTTCTGGGAGTTTTGGTAGTTGGTAATACCAGGAAGCTGTGATTGTCATTGCTGCTGCTGCTGCTGCTGTTACTGCTTGTCGCGCTCCTTATTACAACAAAAATGAAAAACAAAAGCTGGACTAGCTAACACCTATCAACTATGATTTACAAGATTTCTATCTATAAAGCTCTGAAAACTTGATCTTGAGTTTTAGCTGGTTTCCGAAGCAGACTTCGATCTGAATCTTGATGCTCATCAACTGTAGGTGTTAGTTCTTTCTTCAATTTCTGAGTCAAGGCGAGACATGCGAGGCTTGTGACTTCCGTCAAGTTTTTAATGCGTCGCGTCCTTGTTCACTGCAGCATTTGAATCTACTGCCTTTCGTTCCTTTCTTCTTTAAATGGAGAATCATTCTCTGAACCATCTTGGCTCCGTGCCTCAGGGGATATCCTGTTCAGACACCAAGTCAAACAAACAAAATTATCCTGCCCCAGTCTCTATTGGGACAGCTTTGTGAGTTATTTGCACCTGAAGATATAACAAGTAAAAGAAGGGTTGCCAGGTTATGCTGGAAACTGAACGAGTTATACTAAAGAAAACAAAGTTCTCGGGTTATGCCGAGGGTATTATCGACCTATTCTACTGGGAAAGAAAAGAATTCCTAGGTTATGCCAGGAAAAATAAAAGATCCTTGGGTTATGCCAGGGAGTCCACGGGTTATGCCGGGGAGAAAAGAAAAAAAAAAGATCTTTGGGTTATGCCAAAGAGGTCCACGGGTTATGCCGGGGACAAAGAAAATAAAAGTCTTTGGGTTATGCCAAAGAGATCCACGGGTTATGCCGGGGATGAAGGACATGGTCTTTGGGTTATGCCAAAGAGATCCGCGGATTATGCCGGGGACGAAAAGAAAATAAAAGTCTTTGGGTTATGCCAAAGAGGTCCGCGGGTTATGCCGGGGATGAAGGTAAAAAGTCTTTGGGTTATGCCAAAGAGATCCACGGGTTATGCCGGGGATGAAAAGAAAGTAAAGATCTTTGGTAATGCCAAAGAGGTCCACGGGTTATGCCGGAGACAAAGAAAAACAAAAGTCTTTGGGTTATGCCAAAGAGATCCACGGGTTATGCCGAGGATGAAGGACATGGTCTTTGGGTTATGCCAAAGAGATCCACGGGTTATGCCGGGGATAAAGGAAAAATAAAAGGTCCCTAGGTTATGCCAGGAAGGTCCACGGGTTATGCCGGGGATAAAATAAAAACCAAAGTCTTTGGGTTATGCCAAAGAGATCCACGGGTTATGCCGGGGATAAAGGAAAAATAAAAGGTCCCTAGGTTATGCCAGGGAGGTCCACGGGTTATGCCGGGGATAAAATAAAAACCAAAGTCTTTGGGTTATGCCAAAGAGATCCACGGGTTATGCCGGGGATAAAGGAAAGATAAAATCTTTGGGTTATGCCAAAGAGATCCAAATTAATGTAAAAACAGAGTTTGGAGAGGACTTCCCTATGATTGTTGCTGCGAAGCTGCTTTTAGCCTTTGCGCAGTTTTCCTTCTGGTTACACCTGCTTCTTGCGAGGTGAATTTGGATTGCACCAATTTCCTGTTTTCAAACAAAGAACAATTGTTAGTTTGAAAAGGTGATTGGTTTTGTGGCCTTGATGGTTCTGATAGCTTGATCCTGGCATAACTTTC
>MCJB01024050.1:0-25728 GCA_002018475.1 Nicotiana obtusifolia
ACCTCAGCAGTAGTACTTCTTCAAGTGGCTCACGTTCCAATTGTTTGGCAGCTCTTTACCGTCTAAGGTTCCCAGCTTGTAGGATCCTTTCCCTACAATCTTCAACACAGTGTAAGGGCCTTCCCAGTTCGGCCCCAGTTTTCCCTCGCTTGGGTCTCGAGTATTGAGGGTGACCCTTCTGAGTACCAAGTCCCCCGCGTTGAAGTGTCGAAGTCGAGTTCTACGGTTGTAGTACCTTTCAATCCTCTGCTTTTGGGCCGCCATCCGTACCAAGGCAGCCTCCCTTCTCTCATCCAAAAGCTCTAAGCTAGTGTTCATAGCTTCTTGGTTGGATTTCTCGGTTGCATATTGAAACCGAGCGCTTGGTTCGCCCACCTCGACTGGAATCAAGGCTTCGTCTCCATAGACTAAAGAGAAAGGCGTGGCTCCGGTACTAGTTTTTTCCGTCGTCCGGGATGCCCACAGGATTTCGGGCAGCATTTCTCTCCATCTTCCTTTGGCGTCGAGTAATCTTTTCTTCAAATTTTGAAGTATGGTCTTGTTGGTTGACTCCGCCTGACCTTTGCCGCTAGGATGGTATAGAGTAGATAATATCCTTTTGATTTTATTATCTTCGAAGAACTTGGTTATTTTGCTGCGGACGAACTGTTTTCCGTTGTCGCACACGATCTCGGAAGGCATCCCGAATCGACAGATGACATGGTCCCAAATGAAATCGATCACTTCTTTCTCTCTGACTTTCTCATAAGCCTGCGCTTCCACCCATTTAGAAAAATAGTCAGTTATAAAGAGGATGAATTGAGCCTTACTTGGAGCTCGAGGAAGGGGGCCTACTATATCCATTCCCCATTTCATGAACGGCCACGGCGACAGAACCGAGTGCAATGTTTCAGCTGGCTGATGGATGATCGGTGCGTGTCTTTCGCATTTGCTGCATCTGCGCACGAACTCTTTTGCGTCCTTTTCCATGTTGACCCAGTAGTAGCCAGCCCGGATTATTTTTCGAACTAATGATTCGGAGCCTGAATGGTTGCCACACGCCCCTTCATGTACCTATCTTAGGATGTACTCCGTGTCTCCGGGGCCAAGGCATATGGCTAAAGGTCCTCCAAAGGTTCTTCTGTAGAGAGTTCCATCGTTGGTCAAGCAAAACCGGGCTGCCTTCGTACGTAATGCCCTCGATTCTTTAGGGTCTTGCGGGACCTTGCCCGAGCTGAGATAGTCTATGTACTTGTTCCTCCAGTTCCACGTTAGACTTGTTGAGTTGACCTCGGCGTGACCTTCCTCTACCACCGATCTCATCAACTGCACAACTTTCTCGGAGTCTATTTCCTCATCATCGACCGTTGAACCTAAGTTTGCGAGAGCATCGGCCTCGTTGTTCTGTTCTCGAGGGACATGTTGCAAAGTCCATTCTTTGAATCCGTGCAGTGTGACTTGAAGCTTCTCCACATATCTTTGCATACGGCCTTCCCTGACCTCGAATGTTCCGTTTACTTGGTTGACCACGAGGAGGGAGTCGCACTTGGCTTCAATTATCTCTGCCCCAAGATTCTTTGCTAATTCCAAACCTGCAATCATAGCCTCATACTTGGCTTCATTGTTAGTCAATTTTACGGTTTTGATAGATTGTCTAATTGTATTTCCTGTCAGAGGTTTCAGTACTATACCTAACCCCGACCCCTTCGAGTTCGAGGCCCCGTCTGTGAACAGAGTCCATACTCCCGAAGGAGCCCCCGATTCAGTAAAGAACTCCCTTTCGACTTGGGGAGTAAGAGACGGTGTGAAGTCGGCGATAAAGTCGGCTAATACTTGGGATTTTATCGAGGTCCGAGGTCGATATTGGATATCGTACTTGCTGATCTCGATGGCCCATTTGGCTGACCGGCCCGATAGTTCGGGCTTATGCATGACATTCCTAAGTGGGTAAGTGGTTACTACACATATCGGATGACTTTGGAAATAAGATTTTAGTTTCCTAGAAGCACTTAATAAGGCTAGTGCTAACTTCTCTAAGTGTGGGTACCTCGTTTCTGCCTCCCCTAATGTTCTACTAACATAATATATGGGAAACTGGGTACCCTGTTCCTCTCGAACTAAGACCCCGCTCACCGCTATTTCCGACACGGCGAGATAGAGGTATAGTAGCTCGCCTGATTTCAGCATATGTAACAGAGGTGGGCTAGAAAGGTACCTTTTGAGTTCTTCTAAAGCGCGTTGGCATTCCGGTCCCCATGAAAATTCATTTTTCTTCTTTAGCAAATCGAAGAACTGATGGCTTCTGTCCGACGATCGGGATATGAAGCGACCCAATGGTGTAATCCGGCCGGTGAGTTTTTGTACGGCCTTGACACTATCAACGACTTCTATATCTTCTATAGCCTTAATCTTGTCCGGGTTGATCTCTATCCCTCTGTTTGAGACCATGAATTCGAGAAATTTCCCGGACCCCACTCCGAACGCGCATTTTTTCGGGTTCAGCTTCATGTTGTATTTCTTCAAAATGCTGAAGGTTTCCTGTAAATGACTAAGATGGTCCTCTTCTCGCAGGGACTTAACCAACATGTCATCGATATAAACCTCCATGGTTTTTCCTAGTTGACTCTCGAACATTTTATTTACCAGGCGCTGATAAGTAGCCCCGACGTTTTTAAGCCCGAATGGCATCACATTATAGCAATAAGTGCCATGGTGATGAAGGACGTTTTTTCCTAATCATCTTTATCCATTCGAATCTGGTTATACCCAGAATAGGCGTCGAGAAAGCTTAGCGTCTTGTGGCCGGCCGTGGCATCGATCATTCGATCGATGTTGGGTAGTGGAAAAGAGTCTTTAGGGCAGGCTTTATTCAAATCCTTATAGTCTATGCACATTCTAAGTTTATTTCCTTTTTTCGGTACTACCACTACGTTAGCTAACCATTCGAGACATTTTACTTCCCGAATGGACCCTATGTTGAGAAGTTTAGTTACCTCTTCCTGAATGAAGGTCTGTTTGGTTTCAGATTGAGGCCTCCTCTTCTGCTTGACCGGCCGGAATTTTGGATCGACACTCAGCTTATGTGTCGCAATCTCCGGCGGTATGCCTGTCATATCCAGATGGGACCAAGCGAAAGAATTTTCGTTAGCCGAAAGAAAAGAGAGTAATCTACCCCTGAGCTCGGGGTTCAAACCCGAGCCCAGGTATACCTTTCGGTCGGGCGCATCCTGGCGGATAGGGATTTGTTCCAATTCCTCGATCGTCGATTTGGTTGCATCGGCCTCGTCGGTGATCACAAAGGATCGGGGCACCCCAAAGCTATCATCATCGAACTGATCCTGTCCGCCTCCCTCCGTCGAAGGCGGCCTTTCTAGTTGCTATTTGGTCTCTCGTTTGGGGTTAACAGACTTTGACGTCGTTTCATCTATCGCGAACATTTCCATTGCTGAATGTTGCTCCCCATAAACGGTGACGACTCCTTCGTTCGATGGGAATTTCAGCATCTGGTGCAAGGTAGATGGTACTGCCCTGATGTCGTGTATCCATGGTCTACCAAGCAGGGCGTTGTATCTCATGTCGCCTTCGATTACACAAAACTTTGTCGCTCTGGTTGTTCCGGCAACGTTTACCATCAAAGTTATCTCCCCCTTCGTTGTTTCTGAGGCCATATTGAACCCGTTGAGTATTCGGACCTCCGAGATGATCTGATCGGTCAGTCCCAGCTGTTCGACGACCCAGGACTGGACTATATTAGCTGAACTTCCGGGGTCGACCAGAACGCGTTTTATTCGGGTGTCATACACCAGCATCGATATTACCAATGCGTCGTTATGAGGTTGTGCGAGGCCATCAATTTCTCTATCGCTGAAGCATAGAGTACCCTCGGGCGCATAATCCCGAGTTCGTTTCTCTCGAGTGATCGAAATTTTCGTTCGCTTTAGTACCGGTACTTGGGGTACATCCATTCCTCCCATTATCATGTTGATGGTGTGTTTCGGCTCCTTCTGGTCTGTTGGTTTATTCCTGTTTTCATAATGGTTCTTTGCCCGGTCACTAAGAAACTCCCGAAGGTGCCCATTGTCGAGTAGCCGGGCTACCTCTTCTCTCAGTTGTCTGCAATCTTCAGTTCTATGGCCGTGAGTTCCATGATATTTACACACAAGGTTCGGATCCCTTTTAGAAGGATCTGTTTGCAAGGGTCTAGGCCACCTGGTATCCTTGATGCGGCCGATTGCTGAAACCAGAGTTGCTGAGTCGACATTGAAGTTATACTCGGACAACCGGGGTGCTTCTTGCCGATCACCGATTTTCTCGAAGTTGCCTTTCGGCAACGGCCTTCTATTTCTCTGATTTACTTCGTATTTATTTTCTTGTCTTGGAACCTTGGGTCCCCTTGGTATGATTCGCCGTTCTTCCGGTTACGGTCGATGCCTATCCCTGCTTGACCTCGGTTCACGAGAACTATCTCTTCGAGCCCGATCGAAAGCTTTGATTGTGTAAGAAGATCCCGAAGCAACTCCGACTTGATCATCTTCTATCCTGATTTTAGACTGGTACCGGTTGTGGATATCCGCCCAAGTGATAGCCGGGTACTCGATCAAGCTCTGCTTGAGTTGTCTCGATGTAGCAGAGCTGCTGGTGTTTAGTCCTTGGGTGAAAGCTTGTACCGCCCAGTCATCAGTAACCGGAGGTAGATCCATCCGCTCCATTTGGAACCGGGACACGAACTCCCTTAAAGTTTCATTGTCGTGTTGTCTGACTTTGAATAAGTCAGACTTCCTTGTCTCGACCTTGATGGCCCCTGCATGGGCCTTTACAAATGTATCGGCTAACATAGCGAAGGAGTCGATGGAGTTCGGTGGCAAGTTGTGATACCACGTCATTGCTCCTTTGGATAGAGTTTCGCCAAATTTCTTTAGGAGAACAGACTCGATCTCATCATCTTCGAGATCGTTTCCCTTTACTGCACACGTATAGGCCGTTACATGCTCATTAGGATCCGAAGTCCCGTTGTATTTCGGAATATCGGGCATGCGGAATTTTTTGGGAATTGGCTTCGGAGCGGCGCTGGGAGGGAATGGCCTTTGTATGAACTTTTTGGCATCTAAACCCTCTAATACCGGAGGTGCTCCCGGTATCTGGTCCACCCTCGAGTTATATGTTTCGACTTTTTTGTCGTTGGCTTCGATTCTTTTTTCACCTGTTTCGACCCGCTTGGTTAGCTCCTCTAGCATTTTGATAATCCCGGGGTTGACCCCTGCCCCGTTCTCAACGTTGCTATGTCCTGTTCATTTTGTCCGGTTGCTGCTTGAGGGGTGGCATTTTCAACTCTATCTGGGCTCCGGGCGCGACTTTGCAGTTGGCCTATGGCTATTTGTTGAGCTTGCAGCATGTCGAATATTACCTTGAGGCTGATTTCGCCTTCTCCACTTTGTTGAATTCCCGAGCGGTTCTCCCCCCGAACGCTGTGTGTCGAGCCTGATGCACGGTCGGCTTCGATCGCCACTTGAGAATTAACATCGATTGGGGCTTCATGTCCGGGTGCATTGTTGTTTTCCGCTGGGTTGTTGATTTCGTTACTGAGAGGAGGTAATTGTGCCATGACTAACCTGTGTCCTGAAAAACAGAAAGCTTTGTAAAGAACAAGTGTAAAATTGTGTTTTTAAGAAAGACGTATCAAAAAATTCACTAAAATCCTCGGCCCCACGGTGGGCGCCAAACTGTTTACCCTTAAAACCGGATAACAATTGATTTTATTCGTGGCGCTTAGGATTTGTGAACCAGTTTGATACTAAGTGAAAATATGACAAAAGCAATAAAAATATTATGATAATAAAAGGGCAATCAAACCGCAAATTGGCGATGTACTACGAGAGATGGGGAAATATTTTGATGAACAGCGAATGTAGTGTTTGAGAGCAGTAGAAGTGATAAGAAATAGCCAGAACATATTAACTTTATTTTCAGAGAATGTTGTGTGTTACAATGGTGAATCAGAACGCCTCTTATAGGCAAAAATGAGAATTCCCAATAAGGTAGGTAACTAATTACAAGATAAATCCCCTTAAATCCGGGATTGAATCTCCTCAAATCGTGGCGCAACGGTTATAATGGTTGAGATAATTACTCCCGCGATATATCCGGTGAATGGCGAGATATACGGTTTGAGGCCGATCTTCGATCTCCAAATGTTCCTCGGTTAGCTATATCGGTTGTCTCATTTCGGCTGCTCCTATCCACGTGCCCGACTTTTGATCCCGGACCGAACTAGCTCGGCCTCGTACCATACCCGTCCTGTCTTCCCTCGACTGTGGCCTACCCGATCATATCTGGCCCGATTTTTTTTAATTATACCCGACCCAATACACTTTGAATAAAAAAGAGCCCCATATCCGACTAACCCTTAAAATTTTGATTCAACCAAACCACTTCAAACATGTCCTAAACAACCCACGCCATCATTTAATTTATCAAACATATAGTCATAAACCATGCATATATCAGCATAGGAACACATGTAATGGCAGAAAAACATATACAAGTGGTACGAGCTAGCATACGGACTATGGCTAATGGATGAGAGCCCCGAAGTCCCACGGATATCATAGAATTACGTTAGGTATCATATGAATAGGCCCGAAAAAACCTCGGATAGCAGAGGAATTCAGTTAGTTTATTCATTTAATTTTTCCTAGTGTTTTTCTTGTTTTTTCTTCATCTAATTTTTAAGAATCATATTCACTCAAACGTACGTTCAGGTGAGTGTGGCTTACCAACTACTAGAGTTTGAGGTATTCATGGACCAAGCAATGCATGTGGAAAGTACCCACGATTTTAATATGTATTTATTTTTTTATATTTTAAATTTTCTTAGTAAAAAATCTTGACTCTAAAAATGACGTGATGTTTGCTCTCGATCGCTGGTTTAATATTCTTTTCCATCGCCACTAATATATCATATTAGTTAAAATAAAATTTTAAATTTCATACTCAATCAAACATCAAGGTATAAAAACTCAATCAAACACTGAGGTATAAAATAAAATGGACGACACAACTTTTTTCAGCTTTGTAAGTGTGGTATCCAAAATCGGACATATAGTTTAGGCAATTGGTATGCTTCAGTTCCTTTCAGTACCTTAAATAGAGTAAGTAGAGAGGTTTATGCTCTGTGCTTGTCTTTTAGCCTGGATTTATGGTCGCGCATGACTTCTTAAGTTCTCGTTACGTTTCCATCCTCCTATAATTTTTGGGAGTTGAGATTTTATTTCTTTCTTATTATTGACTCTTCTTTTGTACTATTCATTAGCTGATGATTTGCACATGATGACTTGTTTGACTAAAGTTGGGCAATGCAGCATGGGCTGTCTTAAAGTTTACGCAACTTATCGAATCTCTTAATTACCTATTACTATGTGTTTTACTATCTTTAGGTTCAGGGGGAAGTCAATATAATCATCTTAATATTATTATTGTCCGGGAAAAATAGGAAAATTTATCTACGAAATTTATTTATCACTTTTATTTATGTTCATACCTAATTCCATTATGTGTTTATATTTACCATTTATATATAAAATCATAAAAATAGAAGAAAATAAAAGATTCCTTAAATTGGCATCTCATTCTCTCTCCTTCTTCAATCCTCCTCCTAAAAATTCAAATTCACCTATTTTTACAAGATTTCACATCTTATTCTCTATTCCTTATACTTATCACCCAAAATCGATACTTCTCTCACAATGCAGACGAAAATAAAAAAAAAATTCTCTAAAATTGCAGCAGCAAAGGGTTTTCCATTAACGTCCATTAAAAAGCTTCAAAACTTTAAATTCAATATTCAGAGTTTACGAGCTAATGATTTGTTTGGATTGGGTGTTCTTGCCAATGATGGAGAATATATCTTGTAGTTTATTTCTCAATTTTAAGAAAAATTGATTAAGTTTAAAGCTGGTTTTAGGTAAATTTTCAGGCTAAAACTTGAGGAAAATGAAATTGCAGGAATTGTATGATAAATGTATCACAATTATTTTAGAATTGTGTCACAATTGTATCAAAATATTGCTTGTATCTGATACGTCAATACCAAAATAATACCCGATAAAATGCTAATACAATTATAATATAATATTATATAAGCTTTTAAGTTTAGAGTTATGATTGAAATTTGAAGAAGATGAAGATCATAATTGTATCACAAATTTCCAGAAATGTATCGCAGTTTGTATCACAAATGTATGGTAATTATATTAGTATTGTATCAGGTATTAATGTATTATATATATAAGCTATATACTATGGTGATACAAGTATGAACAATTATGTTTTAGGATTGACGTATCAGATACAATTCTAGAAATAAGTAATGCCAAGCTTTGGACCCAAAAATTGTCTGGCTAACTTGTAATGGAGGCACTCATCTTCTACCTCGGTTCTAGCTAGCAAAATGAGCAAGTTAAAATGCGACGTTATCTTTTGATCATGTGTCAAATTATAATGACTTATAAATCCTAATTTATATGGCGTTCTTTTTAATTTGAGACATCACAACATATCATATATCATTACATTAGTAGTATAGTATGCTTTACGAGTATGTGAAGCTTGGACTAGCTTGGTTTTGAATATATCAACTATAAGAAGTTTGTTCAAGACCTCGAAGACGATCGAGTACTGACACTGAATATTTTCGTCGAGCCCCCTGAATTACGAAACAGATTGCTCGAAAATGATCCGAAGATATATAACATTATTATTGTATACTTTAAATATATGTACACATCAGTACGACAACTTTCCTCTTTAATGTCAATCAACTACTCGCGACAATAGAAGAAATGATTATCTAACCATGCATTTAATATCATAAGAAGGAAGGCGCCAAAGGAAGAATACCTCATTACCCCTATACTTGGCATGATTTATACAGTATGCATCTAAACTTTTGCATACTTAGCTATTTGATACTCATCCTTGCTTTTGAAACCATTACGACTATCATGCATTTCTACAATATTTGGGATATTGGATTTATTAAAATGCTGAGTTGCTTACGATCACTCATATGATTGATGTACTTTACCTCATACTGAATTCAAGGCTTGACGTTTTACTGAATTTTTATACTTCAATACCACGCAAAAGGGATGATTTGTGTGGTGTCCAATTTTCGCGTGCACTGATTCATAAAAAGACCTGGTTCGTCTATGCGTTCCTTAATCTACAGTTGCGGAATAGTAATGCAGAAAGTAAAGAACAGAAGTATTTTTACGTGAAAAACATCCGGCTCAAAAGGTGAAAAACCACGACCTACTTCCCAGTAGGATTTTTTTCAACGCTTCACCACAACTCTGAGCCAAACAATAATGTTTACAAACCTCTTGTAAACCTAAGAATTAAACTCTAAACCTTATAGCAACAAGCCACAGGCTGTTGCGAGCTCTTCAAGTTAACTTTAACTCGAACAATACAACTCAAGTACCTAGTACAAATGCTTCTAAGAAAAGCTAAAAGGTACAACTCAAAATCTCCTACTACAATTGAACTAGATTAAAATATAGACACATGGAACTGGTTCTTCTATCTGGTTCATGTAGCTCCAGGTTCAAACTCTTGAACCTCACAGGAATTGCTCACAAAATATCTTGCTATTTTGCTCTCAATTCTTGCTTAACTTCAGTATGTGTGCATCACCTGTAAAAGAGAACACAACTGATATATATATAGAGTTAGTAGGATTAGGATTAACTAGAAACCTGATGCTTTACTCTTCCTTGGTGGAATAGTTCTAGTTAACTTCAACTTCTAACTCTTTCCTTATCTTAGATAGAGTTCTCTTCGAGTAAAGAGTCCTGTTTCTTATCAATTATGCAATTTTTTCGTTCAGGGAATATCAGAAATAACCACTTTTACTTATCCCTTTCACGTGCATGCCTTTTGCTTAAATCTGACGTGACCTGTGTACACTGTCCATGGACCTGGTTCATGCATGTGTTCCTTTGTCAATCATCAAAACCAAAACCTCTCAAGTCAACAAATTTCCCCTTTTTGATTATGACAAACTCTGTGCTTTTCAGAATCATGGAACTTGTTTCAACTCAGCTCAACATTAAACACAATGCTGAAACACTTTCCATTTAAAGTCACAAATCATCAAGGACCAGGTTCATTAGGTCATAAACATCACAACCCAAAGAAAAAGCACACCTTATCTTCCATCTTTTGGTTTAGCAGATCTTACTCATGGTCGATAGGGCTACTTCAAATGCAATCATGGATTCAATTTTCTATTTTTCAATCTAAGGATATTAGCCACCTAATAAATATCAACAAACAATTAGAGCAAAATCAGTGAATTTTATTGATTGATAAGATCCTACCACAAAGCATAGGAAGAAACAAAAATATAGAACCATGAGCAAAAAACAGAAAAATTCCACTTGGGCAACTGGTTATAAATGGGCTAGGAAGGGTTTAGGACCAGGTTCTTGGCTCTTGTCCCGAAGCATCTTCAACATGTCTTGAAGAATGCCCTCATTCTTTCTTTCTCCTTTGCAATCTCATACTTGAGAGAGTCTCTCTCAGCTTTCACTTCAACCTATGTCTTCAACCTCTCTATCTCAGCATCCTTAGCTCCACTCTCCTGCTCCAGTTCTCTAACCTTGATGTTCTTAGGTACCCTCTTGGATAAACCAGGTTCTTTGGGTGTAGTTTGGACTTGGTAGTCACAATCATTCAAAGTTTCGACCCCAAAGTAATCTTTACTAGTACAATCATCCTATTTCTTGAGAGAAACCTTAAAGTAGTCAAGCATAACATTTAGGATAAAGCCATTAGGAATGACATGAGTTTTGGTCCCACAAACAACCCTATGAATGAGTTGGATTATGAACCCTGGCCAGTTGATCTACTTCCCACTATCCAAGCACTTTATAAGGACCAGGTCCATGAAGGTAGCAATGTGCCTTCTTTCCTGCCTGGGCAAAACTACTTTCTTGACAAATTCAAACATCACTTTGTGAGCAGGTTTCATATAACTTTTGTATATACTGCCCTGGGTTCTTGCTCCAAGTCCCTGTCAGCAAATTCCTGGTGATGGCCAGTGAGGTGGGAAAATTTTCTAGACTAAGCCGCTTCATTTTTGTATAGTCATTATACCCCTCAACAGGTATACCTAGAATCTCCCTAAGCTCCTTTTCATCAAAGCTTACCGTCACTCATTTCATTTCACTGTTGACCCTTCCATTATCAATCTTACAATTTGCAAAGAATTCCACAATTTCAACCCTGGCCAACCTTTCTTCCAATTGAAGGACCATCTTCTTCCAGCCTTGTATCTCTAATTTTTCCAGTGCAGAACCATTCCTTCTTCCTCCAAATCACTAAGAAGCCTTCCCTTCAAGATAGTTCTTTTCTAGAACTTCACCATTTTATCTTTTTCTTCATTAGTCTCCTCTTCTTCACTTTCTTCCTCCACTATTTGAAATTTCCTTGATTTCCTAGCAGACCTGGTTTTTTGGATAATGTAGAGCCCTCTGTTTCAACAGTCTTTTCTAGATACTTTTTCTTAGCACTGGGAGTCACAACCTCTATTTCCTCTGCCTCATCCTCATCATGAAGGACCAAGTCCATCTCCTCTATCTGAATAGCCTTACCTGTCTCTCCAACTTTCTTCTTCCCCTTGGCAGGAGGTTTCATGTCACTCTCTACTTAAGTCTTTTTCAAGTTGGCCCCACTATGCTTCTTCTGGCTCCTTGTACTTCTTCCTCCTTTGGTAGGAGTCTCTACAGGGATAGAAGAGGCAGCTTTTCTGTCTTGCCATCCATTGCCTTTCCAGAAATTTTAACTTCGGCACTTTTCTTCTTCCTAGGATTGTAACTGTCCGGCACCTTCTATAGTAAATCATGGAGAGGTTCCTTTCTTGATGGAACAGGGTCTTGGAACCTCTTTCCCCTCAGTCGCAGACTTGAAGGACTCATCAGATTTTTGGGGTTCTTCTTCTTGGCTAGCCTGCAATTTCTCATTCAATTTTTTGGCATGTTCTCAACTAGCCACTGTTTTTCAAGCAAGCGTCTTGACATATTTTTTCTTGGGGGTTTGGGTGGTTGAAGGTGTGGGTGAATGTTCTTTGGATGGTGAAGAGTGGTTCTCATTGTTCTTGGGGTTTTCACATAAGTTGGCCATTTGAGAAGTGTAGGTAGATGAAGAAGTTCGAGAAAGGTTTTGGGTTTTGAATCTTTGATCTTTAGAAAATGAGAGATGAAGGAAAAGAATAGGGTCAAATCAATTTAAAGAGGGAAATGTTGAGTGTATAATGACACCTTTGGAGGTTAGTAGTCTAATCAACTTGGGAGTGTCAGTTTGAAGAGACGTTGGACTCTTCTCCAAATATTTAGGCAATTATGGAGCGTGGGACTCTTGGCGAAACTGTTCGTTTATAAATGATTGGTTCAAAAGTGGTTTGGGATAAAGTGGGGCTCTTTTCAGATCATGATTCTTATGCAGTTATTTCAAATTATGCGGAGTATAGAGTACATAACCTATAAGCTCGATGAACCAGGTTCTTTATTGAAAGTTCTCTTGTGTAAGACTGATTTTGTCCAAGAAAATTTGAATAATATCATTAGACATCACTGAGACATTTTAGCACATGGCACAAGAGTATACTAATAAAAGTATGAGACTGAGCAATATCTAATCTAATTATTTATAAAATTTACAAATGATCTAACCAATTATTGAGTTAGAACCAGTTTCTTCTAGGTGATCTTAATCATCCATAATCTAACATGTTCCTTCAAAAGTGTCCCTACTCAAAGCTTTTGTGAATATTTCAGTTGTTTGCTTATCAGTAGCACAAAATTTCACAGTGATCAAATGTTACACCCCATATTTTGGTACGTAAGAGTACATCGCAAGTCAATTGATGTAAGCTCAGAAATAATATCATCTGTGAAAGTACATAAAGTAAGTTAATCATATTACCTTGGAGGTTACAAATATTAAAAATCATGAATAACAAGTACCAAGAGGGTTGTAAGACTTAGAATCTAAACGAATTGAAAAAAATATATTTCATCGAAAGTCGACAAGTTGTAAATATTATAACATGTAATTTTGGGGTGAGACTAGTGTGCTTAACATGATAAGGAGGTTATGTTATGAGTTATTTTAATCGTATGTCAGTTGTGTGTTATGTTTTGAAGTCAAGTGATTTGTGGAATAAAAGTTGGCGAAGGTCATCACAAGTTACATTCTTAATGTGCTGAAAATTAGGTCAAATGTAGCTGAACTTTTCTCCCAATATACCCTGAATTAGGGGATGATCCACCTACGAAATTGAATATCTATGAGTCTAGTTTCTAACACATTAAACCGGTTGTCGATACGATATCAGATTAGAGAGATATTTATATTTTCGTGAGACTGCGCGTACTGCATAGGTGACAAGTAGGTGTATCACATGCTTACTTAAATGAAAGGACCAAATAAGTCCACAAAAGGGGGCTATTTGGGGTCGGCCAAAGGGACCCATTTAAGGTCTTATTTTCTTCATATGTCACTCTCATTATAGAGCCAAAAATCGGAGATAAACCCCAGCAAACTTCTCCCAAAAATTCAACATAAAAACCTAAGTGATTTTCGCCTCTTTTCAAGTTCTAGTTAGAGGAAATCCTAAGAGTTGAATAACCAAGTTAGGAATAACCAATAAAAGACCTATTTAACCAAAAAAAAAAAGAATAACCAAGTTACGAGCTGATAGCTTCACCAAATAAGGTAAGTATGCTATCCTCTTTTATCCCTTTTCCTGCTGGAAAGCTAGAGAAATTCATTTCATAATATTAAAAACTCACGGGACAGTGATTGGAAGTCGTGAGTTCGAGTTGTTCAACTTGTAGTGGACTGTTTTGTGGGTTGTTTCGTGTTGCTGTTCGGTTGTCTTTTTTGCTACTGTTTATATAGAGTTTTAGAGGAGAATGGGTGTGGGGAAACACCACATAATGTCGGGGTGGTCAGCTGGTCGTTCGTCGTTATATTTTTGGATTTTTTGACACTACTATGACTGTCATTTTGTGTATGAAGTGATTAGGGTGTGTTGGGCTGTTTTGTGATATTTTGTGATGGATATATATATATATATATATATATATATATATATATATATATATATGCTGCTCGTTTTAATATAAAATAAGTTTGTTGTTCGATATACGGTAGTTGCATCTTTCATAGCTTAACGATAGCCTTATTATCGTTGTTGTAGATTAATATGCAATGAGATAAGTTCAACATGGTTATTGAACAGATTGTGATAAGGTATGTTCAGGCTAATCCTTTCCTTTATTTTGGCATGATCATGTAACTACATGTGTTTGATACCGAGACACAAAGAGAAGTTTGTATTCCTGAATTTATGTGCATTATCTTAGTCCCATAAGTTATATTATTCTCCCTTATCAGGATATTATATGCAATTAAGTATTTTCTTCTTCCAGTCAAGATAGCAGAGGGTCTCTGTATATATACTGTATTACAGTATTTTCACCACCATCGAGCTACAGTCGGTGGGCAGGCCACCATTAGGCAACCTCTAATCAGATGGTAAGTTATATATCGAGCCTACTATGAGCGAGCCTAGAATGACCGAGATACCATGCATAGTATGGTCGAACAACTATGAGCGAGCCTACTACGGCAGAGCAGTTACACATAACGAGTCTTATAGGGCTGGACAACTATTTTACTTACTATATTGAGAGAGTTGAGTCAGTATCAGTAGGTAAGCATATATTCAGGTCATCTTTGACTCTCAGTTACTCACTCCATTTCAATTTAGAAGAGGTAATTTGAATCGGCACGAAGTTTAAGAAGAAAAAAAAAGACTTTTAAAACTTGTGGTATTAAAAATTTAAGGGGTAAAAGCTTTGTGGGACCATGGCATTTGTGTGGTTATAAAAGCTTCTCATTAAGGGTAAAATGGGTAAAATGAAGAGTTTAAAGTTGAATTACCAATTGTAGAAATGTGTCATTCTTTTTTAAACGGGCTAATAAGGAAAGTATGTCATCTAAATTGAAATAGAGGGAGTATTATATTATCAGTTCAGTTTCAGCTTTTAATTATTCTATTGCCTTACATACTCGATACATTATTTCGTACTGATGTCTCTTTTGACGGGGACGTTGCGTTTCATGTCTGCAGGTCATGATAGACAGCTAGCTAGACCTTCCCAATAGATAGAGTCAAACATCAGCTTGGTTGGTAATCTCCACTTCCTCGGAGTTACCGGGTCCAGACATTAGGGTCCATTTTATATATTCAGGTTTGATGGGTAGGTCGAGGCCCTGTCCCAACCATGATACAGTTCAGTTATCTCTAGAAGCTTATAGACGAGTCCTGTGTATTTTCTATATCAGTATTGTGGGCTGTTGTGGACTTGCCAGCCCTGTGTATATGTTCAGTTTGGTATTGCTGGTTGGCGACATTCATGGCGACCTCGTCGGCCTGCACATTTATGTATATGAGCTTTTGGGTATGTTTATCCCTCAAATAAGAGAGACATTATTCGTAGATGATGCAGAATATGGCCTCTTCGGCCTTGATTGGTATTGTGAGTTTGGGGCCTCGTCAGCTTAAGTTGAGGGTTACCCCTACATAGTTCACAATTACACAGTGGTACGCTCGGGCCGAGTATGGCACCGGATATCGGCCATACCTCCCCAGGTTTTGGGCGTGACAAACTTGGTAATAGAGTAGTTCTATTCTAGGGAATCTACAAGCCGTGTCTAGTAGAGCCTTGTTTATAGATATGTTGTGCACCACATCATATAAATAGGAAGCTACAAGGCATTTAGGAGTCAGTTACCTTTCTTTCAAATCCAAATCATGTTGTAGAGCTGAGTCATAAGAGTTTGAGTCAGGACTTATATTTGCTAATGCTGCAGAGATATTTGCAATTAGAAAGAATACAGCTTGCTAGACGGATAATAAAGCAACAAGTAAGGGCACTAATAGAGAGAGAGTTCTTAACGACGTGGCCCTGATTGAGGCCTTATCAGATCGTGCATACTAGATGTGCAAATTTCCAGCTTAAGACCCTAAGATGGGAATATCGAACACACCCCGTGACTAGCAGGCCATGGGAGTATCTATCACGACCCCAATCTCCCACCGTATGATGCCGTAATGGTAATCATAATAGAACTTGACAATACGGCTAACAATAGCTCCAAAAATCTGGTGAGACTGAGTTATAAGCTCTATAAGAATATACTGAAACATCCCTAATACATCACTATCTAAATAAAGAGTATGAAATATAAAAACAAGGACAGATGGTAACTCTGAGGCCAGCGAACGCCAGGCAGGTATACCTTGAAGTCTCTGAGATGAATAGCCAAATCACTGATGCCTAGCCTGATATGAGGTACCTAGATCTGCACAAAAAGATGTGCAGAAGCATAGTATGAGTACACCACAACGGTACCCAATAAGTATCAAGCCTAACCTCGGTAGAGTAATGACGATGCCTGGTCAATTCACCTACTAGGATAAGAAAAAGAAGCTGAACAAGTGTAATACAGGCTAGGAAAACGAGAAAAATGAGGCAATAAAGAAATACAACAAGATAGACTACAACTAAATTTAAAGCAAGAAATGCAACAAGGAAGAAACACATAATAAGAACATCAAGAAAATAATGTGAACAAATAAATAAATGAGAGATAACAATAAGAATCACGACCGAGATACCGCCTCATAATAGTATTTCACGATCACAATCACAATTTTTCCTTATACCGCTGCGGGAGCCTTACATTTAGATAGTTTTGAAAATAGTTATCTGCAAATAGCTAAACACAATTTAGCCTACCTTATGTCGCCGCGTGGCTTCAAGTAATTCCCTTACTACCAGCACGCACATAAATCCCACGTTATGCCGTCGCATGCACATTAACCCCTATCCTTATACCGCCGCATGCGCATAAATATCACAACATAATCACAAATTGCATTACAAGTGCACATATGCCACAACTTGCCAAAAGAATCAACAATACCAATATTTTCACAACAAATAGCTCATAGCTCAACCACAATGTATACAAGAGTCTCAACAATAGCAAACTGAAAGTGAATAGCTCAACAAGAATGGTACTTCAACAATTAATAACTTTGCCTCAATGTGATCACGGCTCTTTACAACTTCAACACCAATAACTCAACAAGAAGTTATTCCATGTAAACAACAACTTCGAGTAAACAATTCAACAACTAAAGAAGTGACAGACAATAAGGAAGACAATAACTTCAACTAAATCATATAAGAGCAAATAACAAGTAAAGGGTGGAACAAGTGTTAACAATGTCAAATAAGGCATGTGAGGGTAGATTTATACATGTAAGGGTAGACTAACAATGAAAAATATAACATGCTATGACAATTTAATTAAAGGCATGAAAAGAGTCTAAATAGACTAAACCGGTCAAATACCACATATAGCCCGTGTACCTACTCACCACCTTGCATACATGGCTTTCACATATTACAAATAGCACAATCAACCCAAATTCTAAGGGGTAGTTCCCCCGCACAAAAGATACTTACCTCAAACAAGCTAACTTAATCCACTAGTAAGTTTCCGCGAATATCCAACTCTGAACGGCTCAAATCTAGCAAAAATTACTTTTTACTATAAATACAAACCATAGGAAACTATTCCGGATAATAAAGTTGCAATCTTTAAAGAAAATTAAAAAGTCAATCCCCGGGCCCGCGTCTCGGAACCTGACCAAACTTACAAAATCCGAACATCCATTCAATAACGAGTCCAACCGTACAAAAATTGTTCAATTCCAACCTCAAATCGACCTTCAAACCCTCAAATTATACCTTAGGAAGAATTCATAAAATTTCCCAATTTTACCAACTCAAAACATTAATTAAATGATAAAAAAAATAATGGATTCATGTATAATAATCACGTCCGAGCCAAAAACACTTACCCCCATCAACTCCTTGAAAATCCCTTCCAAAATCCTCCAAAAATCCAGCTCTACAACACAAAATATGAAGATGGTACTCTCTCGATTTGGAATTAAATATGTTGCCCAGTTATTGCTAATCGCGATCGCGAAGAACAAAATGACCACTGCCCTCAAAACACCTTACGTGAACGCCTAGCAAAAGCCGGGAATGCGATGGTTACCAGGCCTGCCCCTATACGAACGCGATCAGGTAGGCCTGACGCCCTCAGCTGACGTCTCCTCTATGCGAACGCATGGGCACCCCGCATCAGCGAAGAACTGAGACCCACAATACTATGCGAACGCACTCCAAGAATCGCGAACGCGATGCACAAAATTTCACCATTCATAAAAGACCCTTCACGATCGCGGACCTTTCGACGCAATCGTGTATAAGGAAACCAGAACCATATACATCAGCAGTCCCACTAGTCCATAAATGAGCCAAGCATATTCCGAATCACATTCGAGGCCACCAGGACCCCTTTCAAACATGCCAACGAGTCTTAAAACATGATACAAACTTAATCGAAGCCTCAAATTACGTCAAACAACACCGAAATCATGAAACGCACCCCAAGTCAAGCCTAATGAACTTATCAACTTCTCACTTCTAAAACTAATGCCGAATCGTACCAAACCAACTTCGATTGACCTCAAATTTTGCACACAAGTCATAAATGACACAATGGACATATTCCAACTGTTGGAGAAAAAATCTAAACCCGATATCAAGAAAGTCAAAACTCGGCCAAACTTCTCAATCTTCCAAACCTTCAACTTTCTAACTTTCGCCAATTCAAGCCAATACAACCTACGGACCTCCAAATCAATATACGAACATACGCCTAAGTCCAAAATTACCAGAAGAAGCTATTGAAACCATTAAAACTCCATTCCGGAGTCGTCTACACAAAAGTCAAACTTTGATCAACTCTTTCAACTTAAGCTTCTAACTTTGTGACTAAGTGTCCCAACCACTCCGAAACTCACCCGAAACCTAAACTAACCACCTCCGCAAGTCACATTACCATAATATAACATAGAGGAGGCAATAAATAGGGGAACGGGGCTAAAATAATCAAAACGACCAGACAGGTCGTTACATCCTCCCCCTGTTTAAACTAACATTCGTCCTCGAATGAGTATAGAGACATACTTGAAGTGATGAAAAGATGAGGATAACGGCTATGCATATCAAGCTCGATCTCCCAAGTCGCCTCCTTGTATGGTTGACCATTCCACTAAACCTTCACTGAAGCAATGTTCTTTGACCTGAACTTTCGGACCTGCCTGTCTAAGATTGCCACCGGCTCCTCAACATAAGTCAAATCCATGTCCAATTGGACTGAGTTGAAATCTAAAACATAGGACTAATCACCGTGATACTTCTGGAGCATGGAAATATGAAACACCAGGTGAACTGCAGATAAGCTAGGTGGCAATGCAAGCTTTTAGGCCACCTTGCCCACTCTCTCGAGGATCTCAAAAAGACCAGTATGCCTAGGGCTCAATTTTCCTTTCTTCCCGAACCTCATCACACCCTTCATGGGTGAAACCTGGAGCAAAACCCTCTCTCGAACCATAAGTGCTACATCATGAATCTTCTGATCGGCATAACTCTTTTACCTAGACTGTAATGTACGAAGTCGATCCTGGATCAACTTGACCTTCTCCAAAGCATCTCAAACCAAATTTGTGCCCAAAAATCTAGCCTCACCAGGCTCAAACCAAACAACTGAGAACGGCCTCGCCGCCCATATAGGGCCTCATAAGGAGCCATCTGAATACTCGTTCGGTAGCTGTTGTTGTAGACAAACTCCACAAGCGGCAAGAACTGATCCCAAGAACCCTTGAAATCCATAACACAGGCACGAAGCATATCCTGTAATATCTGAATAGTGCGCTCGGACTATCCTTCTGTCTGGGGGTAGAATTTTGTACTCAACTCAACCCGTGTGCATAACTCACGATGAATGGCCCTGCAGAAAGATGTAAACTATGTGCCCTAGTCAGAGATGATGGATACCGGCATGCCATAAAGTCGTACAATCTCATGTATATAGATCTAAGCCAGCTGCTCTGAAGAATAGGTAGTCACCACCAGAATGAAATGAGCTGACTTGGTCAACCTATCCACAATCACCCATACAACGTCAAATTTCTTCTGAATCCGTGGGAGCCCAACAACGAAGTCCTTGGTAACATGCTGCCATTTTCACTCGAGAATCTCAAGTCTCTAAAGCAAGCCGCCTGGCCTCTGATGCTCATACTTCACTTGCTAACAATTTAGGCACCGAACTACATACTCCACTATGTCTTCATTCTCCTCGCCCAATAGTGCTGCCTCAAATCCTGATACATCTTGGCGACACTCGGATGAATGAAATGCCGCAAACTGTGGGCCTCCTAAAGAATCAACTCACGTAACCCATCCACATTAGGCACACATAATCAACCTTGCATACAAAATACACCATCATCTCCGATAGAAACCTCTTGGCATCGTTGGTCTGTATCGTGTCCTTAAGGAAAAGCAATGCGGGTCTTTATACTAACACTCTCTGATGCGATCATATAGAGAAGACCGAGAAACCACGCAAGCAAAAACTCGAATGGTCTCCAAAACATCCAATATAATAAAATGGTTGGCCAACGCCTAAACATCTAATGCTAATGGCCTCTCCGTTATCGATAGATATGCCAAACTACCCATACTCTCTGCCTTTTGACTCAAGGCATCGACTACCACGTTGGCCTTCTCGGGATGATATAGAATAATGATATCATAGTCTTTTAAGCAACTTTAACCATCTCCGCTGCTGCAAATTAAGATCTTTTTATTTGAAAAGATGTTGGAGACTTTGGTGGTTGGTATAGACCTCACATGGGACACCGTACAAATAGTGCTGCCAAATCATCAATGCATGAACAATTATTGTAAATTCCGGGTCGTGGACAAGATAATTCTTCTCATGGACCTTCAGTTGCCGAGAGGCATAGGCAATCACCCTACCGTCTTGCATCAACACCGCGCCAAGGCTAACACATGAAGCATCACAGTACATAGTGTAAGACCCCGAACCCATATGCAACACCAACACTGGGGCTATAGTCAAAGCAATCTTGAGCTTTTGAAAGCTCACCTCACACTCTTCAGACTATCTGAAAGAAGCACCATTCTAAGTCAATATGGTCATAGGTGCAGCAATAGATGAGAAACCCTCTACGAAACGGCGGTAATATCTGGTCAAACCAAGAAAACTCTGAATCTTTGTAGCTGAAGACGGTCTGAGCCAACTCTGAACTAGTTCAATCTTCTTCGGATCTACCTTGATCCCCTTACTCGAAACCACATTACCTAAAAATGCCACTGAATCAAGCCTGAATTCACACTTTGAGAATTTTGCATGCAATTTTATTTCTCTCAAGGTCTGAAGCACAATCCTCAAATGCTGCTCATGATCCTCCCGGCTGCCGGAATACACCAACATGTCATCAATAAACATAACGATGAATGAATCAAGATATGGCTGGAATACATTGTTCATCAGGTGCATAAATGTTGTTGGGGCGTTGTTCAGTCCAAATAACATCACAAGGAACTCATAGTGACCATATCGAGCCTGAAAGCAGTCTTCGGGATATCCAGATCCTGAATCTTCAGCTGATGATACCCTGACCGCAAATCAATCTTTGAGAACACTCCGACACCCTGTATCTGATCAAATAAGTCATCAATGCGTGAAAATGTGTACCTATTCTTTACGGTAACCTTGTTCAACTGCCGATAATCAACACACATGCGCATAGAACCATCATTTTTCTTCATAAACAGAACTGGAGCATCCCAAGGGGACACATTAGGCCGAATGAAACCCTTTCGAGCAACTCTTGCAATTGCTCCTTTAACTCCTTCAACTCCGATAGGGCCATACGATATGGTGGAATAGAAATAGGATGAGTGTCCTACAACAAGTCAATATTAAAATCGATATCCTTATCGGGCGGTATGCCCGGAAGATCTGCTGGAAATACATCTGGGAAGTCTCTTACTACCCAAACTGAATCAACGGTAGGAGTATCAGCACTAGCATATCTCACAATGTCTTGATATGCATCACACCCCTTCTCAACCATCCATTGTGCCTTAAGGAAGGACACAACCCTGCTAGGAATATAATCTAATTTACCCCTCCACTTTAACTGCGGCAAACCTGGCATAGCCATCGTCACGGTCTTGGCGTGACAATCCAGAATAGCATGATAGGTGAAAACAGTCCATGCCCAAGAAAACATCAAAATATACTATACTGAGCAACAATATATCAACTTTGGTCTCAAAACCACCAATAACAACTAAACACGATCGATACACACGGTCCACAACAATAGAATCCCCTACAGGCGTGGACACATATACAGGAGAACTCAAATAATCACGAGATATACCCAAATACGGAGAAAAGTAAGATGATACATATGAGTAAGTGGAGCCTGGATCAAATAAAACTAATGCATCTCTATGAAAAATTGGAATAATACATGTGATAACTATGTCTGATGCAACTACCTCCGTCCTACCTGAAAAAGCATAGCATCTGGCATGGCCTCCCTCTCTAGGGCAGCCTCTGCCCGCCTGACCTCCACCCCTAGCTGGCTGTGCAGGTGGAGCGACAACTAGAGCAGCAACCTCGGCCTGAGAAGTTTCTGGACCCTGTGGGAATACATGGAGCCTGAGTAGTCTATGGAGGTGCACCCCTCCTAAGTCTGGGGCATTCCCTATCACCACTCTCGGTGGGTGACTACTGAAACTGGCTCGGGCCTGGTTGACTGGATTGACCGTTGAAAGCACCCAGTGTATGAGGTGCACTAGACAGTGGCGGTGCACAATAGGCAACCTGAGACCTAGAAGTAGCCGGAGCACCACTAGAAGTTGGAAATGCTGAATGAATTGGATGGCTCACATAGCCCCTTCCATGACGGGCTGTAGGTGTAGAGTCGACATCACTAAATCTTCCAGTACCTCGAGGCCTTTTAGCCTCCCCGTCCTCTCTCTCACGGCCCCGCATACCCTCTAACCTCCGTGCAATCTCTTCCACCTGCTGATATGGGGTATCTATCTCGAACTCCCAAGCCATGCTGAATCTAATACCATAGTTGAGCCCCTCGATGAGTCGGCGGACTCGTTCTCTGACTGTAGAAACTATGGCAGGTGAATGTCTGGACAAATCACTAAATCGGACAGCATACTCTGATCTTGTCATAGTACCCTGTCACAACTGCTCAAAATCCATGCATCATGCATCCCTAAGGGTCGGAGGAACAAACTCTCTCAAGAACATCTCTGAAAACTGAGTCCATGTGAGTGAAGCTGCATTGGTTGGGCTACCCACCTCATAAATTCGCCACCTCTGATATGATGCTCCTGATAGATAGAATGTAGATGCTCCTGACAGATAGAATGTAGTAAGAGCAACCCCAGTCGTCTCCACAATACCCATGGTGCGGAGAATAGGATAACACTTTTCTAGAAAATCGTGTGCATCTTCTGTAGCTAGGCCGCTGAAAGTAGGAGGATGATACTTCTTGAACCTCTCAAGTCTAAGTTGATCCTCCTCATATGCCACTATTCTAACCTCGAGCTGAACCGGAACAACAGGCTACGCTGGCATAACCTCTAGGACCTGATCAACACGGACCCGCTGCTCTGGAGTGCGGGCCACGGGAGTATGAGCTCCTCCCCCAGCCTGAGATGTGGATGGTACAAGTGGAATCAACCCCGCCTGAGCTAAAGTACCGAACATGCTCAAGAAGTGTGCGAGGGTTTCCTGAAGTGCAGGGGTGGCAACAGGCACCTCGGGTGCCTGCCCCCTAACTGGAGCTACTGGTGGCTCCTCTATCGCAACTCGGGCAGGTGCTCTAGCTACACCACGTGTCCCTCCTCGGCTTTTGCCCCGGCCTCGACCTCTCGCGGCTCTAGCAGGGGCGCGGGTGTCTAATCATCGGATCTAGTGGTGCGTGTCCTCACCATTTGTGAGAGAATAGAAAGACAAAGATTCAAAATTTCGAAGTGAACAAATTCACACGAGAAGGAATCAAAGAAGTGAAGTTTCCCTAACAGTTCTGTAGCTTCTCGAAGATAAGTACAGATGTCTCTATACCGATCCGCTAGACACTACTAAACCTGCTTATGACTCGTAATATTATGAACCTAGAGCTCTGATACCAACTTGTCACGACCCCAATCTCCCACCGTAGGATGTCATGATGGCACCTAGTCTCTAGGACTAGGAAAGCCTAAAATGCAAGGAGAAATAGTGGAAACAATAATAGAACTTCAAATTTAAACCATCCAGCTATCATAATAGAACTCGACAAATACGGTAGACAATAACACCCAAAATCTGGTGGTACTGAGTCATATGCTCTACACAAATATACTGAAACATCCCTAATACATAACTGTCTAAATAAAGAGTATGCAATATAAAAACAAGGATAGAGGGTGACTCAGAAGCCTGCGAACGCCGGGCAGGTATACCTTGAAGTTTCCGAGATGAATAGCCAAATCACAAATTGCTGGCCTGATATGAGGTACCTGGATCTGCACAAAAAGATGTGTATGAGTACACCACAACGATACCCAGTAAGTATCAAGCCTAACCTCAGTAGAATAGTGATGAGGCCAGGTCAAGTCACCTATTAAGATAAGAAAATGAAGCTGAACAAGTATAATACATGCTAAGAATGGAAACGAGAAAAAGGAGGCAATAAAGAAATACAAAAAAATAGACTACAACTGAATTTAAAGTAAGAAATGCAACAAGGAAGAAACACACAATAAGAACATCAAGAAAATCATGCGGACAAATACAAGTGAGGTAAATGAAAGACAACAACAAGAATCACGATCGATGTACTGCCTCGTAATCTCATTTTACGATCACAATCACAATCTTTCCTTATTCCGCCGCATGAGCCTTACATTTAGATAGTTTTGAAAACAATTTTCCTGAAATAGTTACACGCATTTTAGCCCACCTTATGTCGCCGCGTGGCTTCAAGTAAGTCCCTTACTAACAACACGCACATAAATCCCACCTTACATCAATATCGCAACATAATCACAACTTGCACCACAAGTCCCCATATGCCATAACTTGCCAAAAGAATCAACAATACCAATGTTTTCACAACAAATAGCTCATAGCTCAACCACAATGTATACAAGAGTCTCAACAATAGCAAACTGAAAGTGAATAGCTCAATAGAATGGTACTTCAACAATTAATAACTTTGCCTCAATATGATCACGGCTCTTTACAACTTCAACACCAATGACTCAACAAGAAGCTATTCCATGTAAACAACTTCGAGTAAACAATTCAACAATTAAAGAAGTAACATACTATAAGGAAGACAATAACTTCAACACAAGCATATAAGAGCAGATAACAAGTAAATGGTGGAAAAAGTGTTAACAATGTCAAATAAAGCATGTGAGGGTAGATTTATACATGTAAGGGAAGACTAAAATAAAAGCATAACATGCTATGACAATTCAATTAAAGGCATGAAAAAAGTCCAAATAGCCTAAACCGGTCAAATACCACATATAGCCCGTGTACCTACTCACCACCTTGCATACATGGCTTTCACATATTACAAATAGCACAATCAACCCAAATCCTAAGGGGTAGTTAATTCCTCCCCCTCCCCCC
>MCJB01024050.1:30280-79636 GCA_002018475.1 Nicotiana obtusifolia
ATATATATATATATATATATATATATATATATATTCTTATATAAAACACATTGTAATTCTTGGTACATACTCATAGAAATTAACTTGCTTTACACATGAGAGATTTAAATAATGCTTAATAAAAAATATATCTTTTATAAATAAAAAATCTAAAAAGAATACTCTTTTAATTTCAACATTTTAAATGGCCTTGAAGACCCATTTCCACTACATCATTTATGATATTAGGCGTGCGTGCAAGCTTATTGTTGTTGGCTGTTGCATTATGCTTTTAAAGGAGAGAAGAAGTGTTTGGCTATCTAATCAAAATATGTATAATAATCTTATCAATATATAGTAACTATTTCAATTATATGAATTCAATTTTGAAAACATATCTAAGAGATTTGACATGAATACTTTTCATTCTTTAGAAAATAGTTATTAATATAACTATTCGATTATATTATATCAATATTATCTTACTCCTCTGTTTCAAAAGGAATGAATATTTTACTATTTAGGAAATCAAATAAGGTTGTTTTCAACCATGTTTTCTGTAAATAATTTTTAAATATTTTGAATTGTTAAATTGACTTATAGAACTTTTTATGTAGTTTTTTTAATTTTATTTCAAAAAAGTTAAAGAATCTATGTCCAAACTCACACCAAGATTTAGTCAATTTGACTCTCGTACTCCGAAAAGGTTCAAGCAAATTGAAACCGAAAGAGTATATGATACAACCGAATAACTAAAAAATCAAACCGAAAAGAAAAAACCCAAACCTAACCAAATTTACTTTGATTCGAATTGGATGATATTTTTTTTCAAAACCAAAAACTAAAATGAGAAACAAAATAATGCAAAAGCAAATCAGAAAATCATATGCACCCAAACAAGTTAGAGTCGGATATACGAATTCTCACTAACCACATTACTCGGTTAAATATCATCTCATGCCACGAATAAACACTTTGATGCAAATTCTTTATTTCTTTTTCCTTGGGATACCACATCGTCCCAACATTGGAGCTATAGGTGGATTATTTTATCCAATAGAAAAATTATTACAAAAGCATTTGAACGCGTGAGACCATAATCTTGCTGCCGCTGACACAGAGACCATATCTTGCTGCAGCTAACATATGGTAATCCTAACTTATGTAGCAAAGAGACCATACACTAACTAAAAAAAAAGAAAGATGTATGCTTTCCAAACTCTAGTTCAGTGGAGCTATTGAAGAACAGATAATGTTGCATCTCAAATCCACTACTGAAGGAGAATCAAGAAAGATGCCATGGATATAATTGAATAAGAAAATTCACTTTTTTTTACAAGTTTGTTGAAATTGCAGCCCTCTCTATCCAAATGGGCTTGTTCATTCTACATCTCTCGATTCTATTCGATTTTTAAACACGATTTCTGAGGTAAAAAGACTAAAAACCTAAAGTATAAATTAGCCTGAGCAGTGAGCATTACTTCAGATGAAAATGGCATTATGCATTTTGCAGAACATTTTACCAACACGTGCACACACATAGGAGTCCTTTCCTGGCAAAAGTACAACAGTTCTTCACCTATTATCTGCAAGCCAATTCAAGAAATCAAAAACCAGGTGGCAATCACGACACTGTTTAAAATAGTTTTAGTATACACAGCGGTAACTCGGCAGAAGACTTCAAAGATGACCTTTGTAACTGCCCAAATTCATAAAGAACCAAGACCAAAGAAGGCTTAATGCGTAAATCATTTTTAACATTACATATTTGTGCCTCTTTCTGTGTTTCCCAACTGTTTTTGGAGTTGAAGACAGAGTGCCGAGATATCACAAAGCAACTTCTGGTATTGGCATATAGGTAATGCCTCATAAGATATTTGACTGGTGTGCACTAGTAAATTTTGGAGTTGCATACATAGCATCGATGCCTTTCCATCATTTTCACATGATTTAGCAATGAACTGAAGCAGTGTACAGCTTTGCTCTGGAGGAGCAGGTAACTGTGGCGGAACAGGGGGAACGAGGAAAGGATGTTGAAGTAGTTGAGGAATCCTCCATCTTTCATTTCTATCCCATGCTAGACACTTCTTCATAAGATCAAGTAGCCAGGGGTTGGACAAAGGTTCATATGTGATTTCATGGTTTGGATCTGTTATAACTTTGAATTTCGCCCAGAAAGTTTTGTATTCTGCAAAGGGTGTTCTCCCATAAACCATTTGGTAAAGGATACATCCTAACGACCAGATATCTGAGGGCCGACCACACTTTATGGTATTGCCATTTGCATCTGTCTCATTACACATAAAGGCTTCAGGGGACATGTAGCTTAAAGTACCCACCTGTATAAGAATTAACATCCACTAAGAAAGCAAGGAGAAGTTGACATTGCCGATTACTATATTTTTATCTTCCTTTTGGCAGTACACTTCTTTCTTTTAGTTGCCGATGTGAGGCAATCAGATGCATTTCATGTAAATCATAAAGCAAAAAAGTGAAATACCTGTGAATCACGTTGAATGTTGGTTGTGTCACTCATTATAGCCTTCGCAATACCAAAATCAATCAGCTTTAGTGAGCCTCTGACAAGAAGGAAATTAGCTGGCTTTAGGTCCGAGTGGACAATCCGTTCCTCATGTATGGTGTTAACAGCAAGAAGTATTTGCTGCAAAGTATGTTAAGAACTTTTGAGTACAATTCAAAAATATTAAACTTTAACCAGATTCCCAAAACCACATCATGTACAACATACAACTGTAGAAAACGAGACTAAGTATTGGTCTTACTTTGAATTATAAGCTTTTGTTGAGGGCAACAACAACAACAACAACAATAACATACCCAGTATTATCCCACACCGTGGGGTCTGGGGAGGGTAGTGCATACGCAGACCTTACCCCTTGTTTCTAATAGACTCTTGGCTTAGGAAAGCATAAGCACCATATTAATGAAAATATAGACAACGGACAGTACCAAAAAGCCATATAAAAGCAGAATAAAAACAAGAAAATAAGGTGATCAACAATGAAAGAAAACAACAACAACAACAACAATAACAATAACAATAACAATAACAATAAGGTGATCAACAATGAAAGAAAACAACAACAACAACAACAATAACAATAACAATAACAATAACAATAAGGTGATCAACAATGAAAGAAAACAACAACAATAACAATAACAATAACAATAACAATAACAACAACGACAACAACAACAACAACAACAATAATAATAATAATAATAATAATAATAATAAAATAATAATAATAATAATAATAATAATAATAATAACAATAACAACAACGAATGAGCTAGGTATAGAGGGTACTGAAAGATTATCTTTACACTTGACTGCCCAGAACAATTTGAATAATATGTCACTATGAAGAAACTTAAGCAGAAAAAGAAAAAAAATACCATAAACCAAAAAGCTTTGCAGATTGAGATAGAAAAGGGATGATCAATTTTTTGAAAAGCAACTGACTGAACTTCTTTTCTTCTGTTTATAGCATTTGCTTATGACATACAGGAACAAACTCCCAACTTGGACTGCGTTTCAGTGATGACCAGTCTCAGATAAGGCATTTTGCCCTAGGTCTGTCTCCAGCTTTGTGAATTTAAGTTGAATATGGAATTGCATAAACAACAATAACCCAGTAAAATCCCACAAGTGGGGTATGGGGAGAGTAGTGTGTACGCAGACCTTATCCCTACCTCGAGGAAGTAGAAAGGTTGTTTCCGATAGACCCTCGGCTCATGTAAAATTGATAGAACAGAGAGAATAAAATGGTAAAAGGATCAACTTTCCACCATTCATTTTGAAGGACTGCTAAAGAACGTTGAGGTTCAAGAGCTCATCAAGACATAATACTGAAAATGGTCATCTAAAGCACATTCCCAATAAGACAACTTGGAACAGTATTTTATCTTCGCCAAAAGTCCGAGAAAGGTATTTTGGATCCCATCAGTTTTGACCTTCATGAATATACGCTAAAAACTCTGTTAGCAAAGAACAGTGCGTAAAAGGTATTCACAAATGAGTTGACTCACCCCTCTGGGATTGTTATATCTTTCTAATGAGACCCTAGAATCTTGTGTCCTAAAATGCACACTTATATCAATATGCAGGCATGAGATGTGAATGATGAAATGTTATAACTCTTTAAAAGCACAAGATGAATTACAGATTGAGCAGCTTGAATTGCACATTGCAACCTAACAATAGCTGTAATCCTAATTGTTCCAGAATTAAATACTTAAAACTGGAAGTACCATAATGAGGTATATTGAAGTCAAACATAAATTAATATTGGCTTAATACATATTTTACCGCTCCACGGAAATTCCTTTTAAACACCTTTTCTTTGCTAGCATCCGTTTACACCTTAATTTGTAAGATTCGTGTCTAAAATCCTCTGAACATCCTACGATCACTTTCTTCTCCAAGTGCACAACACGCGCCACTCACGGCTCAATATGTATCATAAAGTAAAAAAGAAAAAGTATACTTAAAAAGCAAACTACCAATTTCTTGGCAAAAATTTCCCTTTATTTCTCTTTTTCTTCCTCCATTTCCAACCAATACAGGCAAGCTGACATTTTCCAGTCCTAATTTTCAGTTCTTCAGTGTCCAACACCCTCAATTGCCCTTAGCCAACTCCTAAAAAAGAAAAGAAAGAGGGAGACAAGCAAACTAACAACAACAACAAACCCAGTCTGGAGAGAGTAGTGTGTACACCTTACCCCTACCTTATAAAGGTAGAGAGGTTGTTTTCGATAGACCTTTGGCCATTAATGCACATTGATTTGCTATTGGGTGGTTTTTCCCTCGGAATAGCCCACATTACCAGTCAGTAGAGCTTCTCTCCTGTCCCATGTCAATTTACTTCCATGCATAGACCCCAACGGCCTGAAATTTTTCAAACACAGGAAACCTGTATCGTCCACAAAAATCTGTTTCAAAGTCCAACGAAGCAAAATTTCAGACTGAAAATCCCTTCTCTTTACAGCTAATATAGATGGCGGAAAATGTCCTTCTGCATCACCAGTTCACCTCTGAATCATAATGCTCAAGGGAATTGCAGCTTCAAACACATGGTAAGAAATTAAAGAAAGACGACCAGGAAGAAGAAGAAGAAGATAGCACGTTCCAGGATAAACAAATTTGCTTTTGAAAAATTTCTAATGTATGATTATATAAGAGTTTATTTAATAGTGATGAAGAAAGTGAATATGATAACAAAATGATGCTTTCTCTTCAAGGAAACTTATGTGAGATTATTAGGATTTATTAGTAGTGATGAAGAAGAGACGGTTCAGTAGCATCATCTTCCTTCCTTGCCGCCCTTCTCCGACTAGTATTTGCCCCTCTGTTTCAGTACTAGAATAATCATAACCAATGTTGGAAGAGATCCAAAATATCGATAGAGGGAGTCTGGGGATTCAAAGAAAGAGAATTTCCTCAGAAATTTTACATAAGTTTCTGGAAGGTAAAAATTTTCATCAAATAAAATCAGAAAATCATCGAATTCACAGGTAAAAAATGGGGGAAGGAAAGGGAATTAAGGAAAATATACGTCTTAAACACGTAGCACTCAAATAATGCCGAGAGAAGGTTTCCGCTGTTATCTTGATTGTTTTCTTCTCCATGCGCATGCCATATGTGGTTTTAGGTGAGCAATAGTTCCACTTTTCACAAGTTTGGGTTGTCTAAAAGGATGTCCACAAAGAAAAGATTTGTAAAAGAATTTGCGTACAAGTTTAGGGGGTAAAGTATGTACTAAAGGCATTGACATTGAATGCCGAAGTAAGATAGATGCAAGGGCATAGAAGAATTGCTTACAAGTTTATCATAAGACGAGAAATAAGTAACCTGTTAGCTAAAAAGTAGAACTTATTCACTTTGACTCAGAACAGGAAAATTTAGGACCTGGAATTATTAATGGAACAACTTAAGTTTAGGAAAAGGAATCCAAAGCAAAGTTAGGTCACGGCAGCAACTTCGTAATGATTTGCAACTGCAGTTAAAAGGCGAAAATAGAAGGAAATAACCTGCCAGTAAAATCGGAGCCAGTTTTCATCTATAATTGAATCCGAGTCATCTAGTTCCTTCCATTTCTGAGACAGCATATGAGCCAAATCAATTTCACCATATTCGAGAACCATGTATATGTATCCGTCTTCTTTGACTCTGCTTTCATTATTACTCATCGAACCATTCATGACTTCATCTAGTAACCTCTTATCTGTGACCTAACAAAAAAACGGATGTCAGTATTTGCTCAAAAACTAATATGCAGATATCGAAAACCCCAGATAGTGACCCCCAACACCAAATACAGGCACATGAAATTCTAGCCTCTTCGGTAAGCCTATACTTTAGTTGAGTAGCTAAGTTAGCAATTTAAACACGATAATACCTGGAGATAATCGATCATTCTGTGATCTCAAAAGAAATGCAAGCAACCCAGCTTTTGTTTAATAAACCTATAAGATTTTAACTCTTCAAGACTAGGAGATCTATCTATCAGCTTTTTAAACTATAGCTACTACTACATTACAGACTGAATGTTCTGTGTTCAAAATCAAGAGAATCATAATGAATATTATGTAAATATTTTCTTAATGATTACATTATGGTCAAGAATCAATAAGATATATGTCATAATATTTTTTATCCTGGGAATTAGGAAACGTCATGCTCATATTACTATATAAGGAGCGCTAGTGTTCATTATAAACTAATTTCAAAAGAAGTGTTCTTTCTCTTTTCTATCTTCTCATCCTTGTGTAGTTCTCATCTCTCCAGGTTCCAATAAGCCTATGGAGCTGCCAAGGTCTCAACATGGAAATGTCCAATTACAGATTGATGGACATTCATATAGCAGCACAAAAAACTTAACTACTCCCTCCATTTCAATTTATGTGAGGTAGTTTGACTTGGCACGGAAGTTAAGAAGAAGAAAAAAAGACTTTTAAAACTTGTGGCTTTAAAAGCTTAAAGGGTAAAAACTTTGTGGGGTCATAACATATATGTGAAAGCTTCTCATTAACAGTAAAATGAAAGTTTAAAATTAAATTGTTTCCAATATCATTTTTTGGAACGAACTAATAAAGAAAGTGTGTCATACAAATTGAAACGGAGGTTGTATAAGTTTTCTTGGCTGTACACCAATAGTGAGATGTATGAGAAAAAGATACTTGTACACTACGAAGATAAGTTATTTGGGAACTGATATAGATTAGCATCCTTGAATGTTCTAGTTCTCACTTTGATCAGTACTAGTCTAAGAAGTTAAGGAATTCAAAAACATTTTCACAGAGTGCCAACCTCTCCCCCTAAACTAAAAGCTTCTTTTTAAATCTAATAAACTTCCCAAATGCCTAAGCAATCTTATCAATCTAATGGTAAAGAATTATTGGATGATGTTCACTGTCGGCTGAGCTGCTTAACTTAAAGAAAAGCTTTTTTTTTTTTTCCTTTTATCTGTTTAGCAGACAATTAATGCACGAGACTAGCTTGAGTTATGGAGAAGCATTCCAGAAAGCAAGTGAATAAGTAGTAGAGAGACTAGATATATGCACTGCAAGTTTAGCCAATATAAGAAGAGTGAAGTCTTGGTGAGATTAGACGGGACTGTAGTGTCTACGAGCAAGCAATTCGAAGTCTAGGCTTGAGATTCGAAGAGAATGGCATGATAGGCGAAGATGTAAGTAACACATAGTCAATATAGGATGATTGGAATGGAGAAATTCTATTGTAAAGTTATGTGATAGGAAGATACCTACCAAAGTAAAATCAATTATTTTCAAAACACTTGTAAGACTGACAATGTTATATGGAATGAATGTTCGGCCTCTAAGATCCAACATATGCACAAGATGTGTGGTGCACAAATACGGATGTCAAGATAGATATGCAGTTATACAAGATTAGAAATGATCACATTCGGCAGAAGGTGCAAATAGCACACATGGAGGACAAATGAGCGAAGAGAAGGTTGCTTGAGAAGTTTTTTTCTTTTGGCATAAGGCAAGGTAGCTTGAGATGGTTTGATCATGTTCTATGTTTACCTCCAAATGCACTGGTTTGAGGTGTGAACTCTGGTGATTGAAGGTGTTAAAAGGGGATGAGATAAACCTAAAATCACATGGAAGGAGATTATCCTAAGAGAACTACAATCTCTTGGAATCCATGCAAACTTAGTGGGGATACCAATTAGTTGGGATTAAAGCTTAGTCATGCAGATACTCTTATGTTAGATCAAATATCCATTAGGAGTCTTTAATCTCGTTAGAGTTCGTACTGCAGTAGTAGAAAATGTAGAAAACTTCTAGTGTTAGAAAGCCTAAGTTATTGATTAGTATCAGACTGAGACGAGTCTGAGTGAGTGACATGGATAGTGAGCGTGCATATAGTGGTCCTCGGTAGTTGGGATCTAGGGGTAGTTGTTGTTGTTTACTTTTTAGGCATTTTTAACTTACGCAGCTTTTCCTAGAGGCTAGAGGTAATCCTAGGAAATTCCAACTACTATTCTGTCAGCATGTTCACTGATGAGCAACTACCATCGCCCTCCTGTTGGCCACAGAATGTTTTCAATTTTCACCCATGAAATAACAACCTAGTTTTGATTTTGTTTCCATGATCTTTTCAACTAGAACATAAGCCAGAGTTCAACCCCAGTAAACTTGTCATTTTCGAAAGAAATCTTAAATGCTATGCAAAGCACAAACCTCATAGTCAATTAGTTGAATAATGTTGTTCTTTCCCTTCAGTTTCTTTAAATACTCAATTTCCTGACAAAACCCATATGAAGTAGCATAGTCACGACCTTTAAGCTTGATTTTCTTCAACGCATAAATTGAGCAATCTGATGCAATGACTTTGTGGACCTCACTACTTCCACCACTACCTATCTTTCCAAGCCTTTGGTAATGCTTTCCATTAACTTTGAAAAATGTATCAGGATCATAACTTTTTTTACGAGAAGAAGATGGCGCCTTACTGCCTATGCTTTTTTCTTCCTTTTTAGACTTAGAAGGTTCCAACTTCACGTTGGAAGATGAAACTTTTGACAAGGGAGCTTCTGATTGTATATCGGTGACACATTCTTTGGCTGAGTTATCTTCAAGAGGGGAAGTATCTTTAGGCATGTCACCTGTAATCGGCATACTACTTTTTTGCCCTTCAGCCAGATTATGTCTCTTAAATTCTGAATCAGTTCCAATGGTAGAACCAGGTACCGCCACATCTGTCTGATCAACTGAAAATCTGTTTTCATGCTTTGGAAAAGAATATGACGGCTGCATTCGATGTTCGGGTTTAAGTTTAGGTTCCCCCAGTGACTCCATAGAGTTGCTCGTTAGATGAGGTTGTGAACAATAGGTTGTTGAGTTTAGCATGGGAGCAGATGTGGAGTTTATCAATGTAGTCGTTGTGCAGGATGACCCAACGACTGAAGCTTGAGTCATAGGATGGCTCAAATCATTCCGTAAGAAGTTCCTGAATTGGTGAATCTGATCTGCAGCTCCTAATGTTCTATTTGCCAATAGAGAAGAATTCCCATTACCATCCACATCTGTGCTTTGGATATTTTGATCTCTCAAGACTTGGCTAGCAGCAGTCACAGCCTCCATCTGATTGCCTACATCCCAATCCATTTCTGCCAATGTAAGTGAATTCACATGAGATAACAAGCTCTGTTCTAGTGACTGTTTGGTCATTGACACCTGCATAAAGCATATGTAGTATGTACTATAATCTGCAAACTACTAAACTGACCTAGTTCACAGTAGGTTAGCCAGTAAGACATCTTTTAGTTTGAATGTTTGATAGATAAGCACTAAACAGATTATTCAGTCGATGAAATATGCAAAAGCTCAAGATATATCTAATAGAAAAGATGGTCATATGCAGTGAAGCTAGAGGAGTTCATAAATGAAGCATACTATCATTACCCTGCGACTTGGAAGTGCTATCAGCAGCAAAATGGACCCTCTTCTGCCCTTCTGCCAATAAAACATGTTCACACTCTGTAACCGACGAAGCAGCTGTGATGTTGCTTCTACGACCAGCAAAGGATCTTGGTTGATCTCTCAAACTGTTGAAAGAATTATAATTCTCTTCATGTGCATCCACAGTGGAACCATATTCCGAAGGTGGCATAGACGCATCCTCTTGAGCTTCTACAGTAACAGAGCCAATGTTCTTTGGTTGTGAAATACATTCCATTAGTCTGTGACTCAGAGAAATCTCATCTTGGATCTTCTTTGTATCAAGTGCACAATCTGTATTCAAAGTAGAGCCTTTTGAAGCTCCCCGCTGAGGAGCTACCGATCTCCTTGGCATAAGAACATTTGACTGCATTGTACCTAAAGAATTCTTATGTTAGATCTCTTGGCTTTTAAAGTTGTCTTTGAGCGGTGAATCAGAATGCCAAGCTCCAAAATTTTGGGAGAAAGGAAAAAAACAAAATAAGACAAAACAAAACATAAAAGAAAAGAGAAAAGCTCTTGGAAGCCCAACTTTATCTAAACAGAAAGCAATTTCCAAAAAAAAAAAAATCAAACTTGAAACAGATGCATTTAAAATGGGAAAGGAGAACTTAAGTATGGTCAGAAAAGGTAACTGCAAGATGATCAAATCGCTGCTGGGGGGATAGTGAAATTTATAGTGATAAAATAAGGTGAAAGCAGAAGTAATCAATATAACAATATATGTGGTAGTTTAATGGAAATAATGACTATGATGCCAATCATTAACAAAAAAGTGCCAGCGAAAAAACACCATTGCTTTTCAGTTTCTAGCATGTTCATTAGGTGAAGGATCTACTTTCAAGTGAAACATTTAGAAAGAGATGAAAATGCATATGCATCAGGACGACAAGCAGCCAGTATGAGGTTTATCAAAAGAGAAACAAAAACCCCTTAGACCGTGCAAATTAATAAAATAGAAAATACGAGAGCCAAGAATTTTATACAAGGGGATTCAAAAGTAGCAACTTTTGAACTCCCTTTGCCACCACATTAGAATTTTCTCTTAGGTCTAAGCGATTCAACAGCTTTATTTTTTACCCCCAAAAAAATTGCTTTTGCCCTATTTGCACAGTATATTTTTTTCCTTCGTTTAACCTAGCTCCACTACTCTCAATACTACAAAATTACCAAAATTTGATAGGACATGTAACCAGAAACCCTAGAAGCTTACACAATAGAGATAAAAAGCCCTAAAACAGCCAAAACATAAGAAAAGATAATTATCACCAAAAGAAGCCCTAAAAAGTAGTAGCAGCACTGAGAAATAGTTACCGAGCGGACGAGGGCGTTTGATAGCTTGAATGTGACGGATTAAATCCGACTGAGAAGATGAGGAAGACGACGGCGTCGCTGTTGTAAACGAACGGCTGACGTTGGCGGATTCTGACGGATGAATGGAAATGGTCTTAGTCCCTGCTGCTGCTGGTTGGCGTTCTAGAAGGTTCGCCGTCTCACTTTCCATTGATCAATTGCGACTTGCATTTCTCTCCAATTTGTTCGCTACAGTAGTGCATAATTCGCGGATAGAAATATCGGTACATATCCGTACATATCCATATATATAGAAACAGAGAGAGAGAGAGAGAGAGCGAGATGAAAATTTAGATAGTGTTTAGTTTATGAAAATGGTGACGAATCTGTGGATCCATGAACACCGCTGTGAAGAGAGAGAGAGAGAGAGTAGAGAGCTTAGGTGAGAGAAAGGCTTTCTCATAAGTTCAAAATGGCTTCTTGGCGCTCCACAAATGGGCTGCCTCCTTTGCACTTTCCGCCCTAGTGTGTGTCATTTTGCACTTCGCACCCGATTCATTTTATCTTTAAGTTTCAATTTTCAACGTCTTCTATGGAGAAAATAATTCAAACAGCAAAAAATACCCCTCAATTATGGTAAATAGATAACTTTAACCTTCATTTGAATCTGAATTTGTTCTTAAATCTGTGCTTCGGCGTCGTTTGTTATAGAAATGACTAAATGAGTATACTAGTATACCAAAATATTAGTATTAGTTATCCATGTAAAAGGTGGAATAGCTAATACCATTAAATATTCTAGAATTATAATCTCATGAAATATCCAAAAATTAAACCACAATGTTAGGCGACTGACTCATATGTGCTCCTCAACTATAAAAAATAGAACAAATTTTCTCTCATCGTTAAAAATTTATCCCAAATATGCCCTTATCATTAGTTAAGAGAGTCGAATCACATCTAATTAAGTGTCATGAAGTTTAACATCAATTAAATAGAACACAAATTCAGAAAATCAAATATTTTTCATAAATAAATAATCTTTAAGAATTCAAAACCAAATTAAAATAAATTAATGAGAAAATAACTGAAAGTAAATAGAGAAATTTTAGGGAAATATTATGCACACTTGATAAAAAAAAATTAATCTTACTGGAAAAACTATGATCATTGCCATGCCAAAAAAAAATGATAAAGCACTAACTTTTCTTATCTTCTTTGTCCGTTGTTTCTTTTAACACTTCATGTGTATTCTTCTTGAACTCCATTTTCTCCAAAAATAATGGACAACTTTCAAACTATTCTAAAGAATATGATCAATACTTGAAGGTTGGAGTTTCATGCTTGCAATTTATTCCAATAAATATTATATTTTCACTGGCTGTGATTATAACTGTGTGTTTATTAACAAAAAAAGTTAACATTAGTAATCACAACTAACCTCAAGTTGCCCACTTTTGCTCAGGCATTTACATTATAGCCTACAAAAATAGTTACACATGGTTGTTGTAAAAGGACCATATTCACATAGTATTTTAGTTTGCTTCATTGTGAAGCAAACTTTGTGGCCTAGTTGAATCCTGAGAGAGCAGGCTAGAAGGAAAAAAAAAAAGTAGAATAAGTTTTTAAAAGATATATTCATTGAAGTTCGCATCAAATTTTTAATCGAGTTATCGCGATTCCAACCACCTTAGGATGTCGTGATGACATATAGTCCTAAAACTAGATAAGCCCTAATATACATTGAGAATTTAACAAAATTAACAACTAAGATGATAAACTTAAACTAATAACTTTCGTATTAAAACCAAACTGTACGACAGTCACAATATCCCCAAAACCAGTGGGACTGAGTCATAAGCCTACAGAAAAAGCACTTGAAATCTCTAAATACAACTCTATTTGAAATGAAGATAATTAGTAGTAAGGCAATAAAAGAAGGTGACTCCAAGGCTTGCGAGCGTCAAGTGGGTATATCTTGAAGTCTCCGAAGTGACTAGGTCCACTCACTGGCATCCGACACGAGCAGAAATACCTAGATCTACACAAAAATATGCAAAAGCGTAATACGAATACACCACAATAGTACCTAGTAAGTATCAAGCCTAACCTCGTTAGAGTAGTGATGAAGCCAGGTCACGACACCTGCTAGACAAAGAAAACTGAATAGAGTATAATATAATCTAATAACGGAAAGTAAAGAAGTAGATGGCAACAGAACAGTAGGATGATATAAGGCTATCAACAAAAAATGGATAATAATGGATAACCAAGAGTGAACATATGATAGGAACAACAAGTGATCAAGTACCATAAAAGTTCAAGTAACAACAAGTGAAGGAAAGACAACAACGCATTCAAATCAACAAGTCTTTTCACATAGAACGTACAACAAGAATCACAACTGAGGTACTATACCTCACTTTCACATTTCACATATCATAATCACAATCTTCCTTATATCGCCAGGTGAGCCTTGTATTTATATTTTTAAAAATATTTTTTTCGAAATAGCTACACGCGCTTTAGCCCCCTTATCTCACTGCGAGGCTTCAAGTAATTCCCCCAACATCCGAATAAATCTCACCTTATCTCACCGCATGCACGTCAACCCCTATCCTTTTATCGTCGTATGCGTATCAATATCACATCACAATAATCAACCCGCACCATATGTGCCCGTATGCCACAACATTTTCAAAAGCAACAATACCAATGTTACAACAATACAGAGCCCAGGCTCAACCACAATACGTACAAGAATCTAAAAATAACAAAATGGATGAGAAACAACTCAACAAGGGAAAGGTATCCCAATAATCAACAGCTTCAACCACAATGTGTTAATAGCTTTCACAGTTATAACTTCAATAACCCAACAATGAAGGTGTTTCCATGAAATGGCGACTTCCAATTCAAGTACATAACATAAGCTTAACAATGAAAGATATAGCATAAAATAGCAACTACGACTAAATGCATGAGAATAATTCAACAATGGAGAGAATAACATGTGACAACTACTACAAATAAATGCATATAAGTGTAACCTTAACAATAGAAACTAGTACATGTAACAACAACTTCAATTAAGGCATGTAAGAATGAAATTGACATTAAAAGATAGAACAAATAATAATAACTTCAATTAAGTACTTAAAAGTAACCTAAGAGTCTAAACCGGTCAAATACTACATATAAGCCCGTGTACACACTCGTCACCCCATGTACACGTCTTCCACATAATTTGAATAGTACAAAGAACCCAAATACTAAAGGGTAGTTTCCCACACATATAAAGTTAGGCAAGATAATTACCTCAACTAGGCCAAATCAATACTCAAAAATAACTTGTCCCGCCTCCGTGATATTCGGCTTAATGTATGCATATTTTGATGTATATTGCCTCGCATTATGCTTATGTCTCATAATTCCGGATGTATAATATAATGATTTGTGCTAATTTATGGTATTTCTATGTGTAGGAATCATGCGGATGCGATTCGGGACGAAAGTGCGCGAATTGGAGCGAAAATGGGAAGAAAATGCAAAAGTGGCCAGTTGAGCGCCACGGGCAACGTGGAGCGCTACCTGTGGTGCACAAAACAGTGTGCTGAAGAAGTTGAGCGCCAGTGCCCCACACTGCCGTGGGCGCTAGTGATGCGGAAGTGGCCTATTTCGATCGGGACTCGGTTATTTCAACCTCAAGACGCCCCCAACTCATATAAAAGCCAACCTAAACCTATTTTGAGGAGGAGGACGTGACTTTGAGAGAGAAACAAAAGTACGAAACATTCAGGAGTACGAATTTGATCAATTCTTCCATTCTTCTAGTATTCATTGATTTTCTGTTTGAAAATATTATTTTTGATGATTGTATGAACATCAATGGCTAAGAACCTTATTGTTCTGGGGTCATGGGGGCTACATGAGTGTTGACGTTTGAAGTTTAAATTGACGAGTATTGGTTTTATCATATTGGGTTGTTTATTTAATTCTGTTCTTAATTATTTTGTTGAGTAGCTAACAGTGAAATACTATCTACGAATCTAGAGTTGAACTCGAAAGGGGGATCTAGATTGCATATAGAATTAAATAGAGCAAGTTCTTGAACCCGGGCATCGGGGAACAGTTTCGCAATTAGGATAGAAATATACCTAATTGTCTTGCTTGGTTAAAATATAGGAAGTATAAATGCATTCTTGTTAGTCTTAATTTCATAGACATATAGGCATTAAGTTAGCTTGAATAGGGGAGTAAGAACTCAATAGATTCGTGTGAGTAATATCAACCCTGTCAATCAACAATCAAGATAAACCAATTAGACATTTTAACCTAAGAACGCAACAAGATTGTTAGCTAGCCTATGACCCTGGAATACTCTTTCCTACTGTTTTTTATTCGAAATTGCTTAAGTATTGTGGTTGATTTCTAGTTATTTCATTGCTTGATAGTTTCTTAGGTATTAAATTAGTCAATTACATATTTTGTGAGAAATCTCTTGAATCGATAAGTTATTTGAGTTTGAATCAGTCAAAAGTTAATCATAAGTCTCTGTGGGAACGATACTCTACTCACTACTCTATTAGTTGACGACCACGTATACTTGCGTGAGTGTGTTTGGTCGCAACAAGTTTTGGCGTCATTGCCGGGGACTTAGGAATTAGCTATTTGTCTGAGTTAAGCTTTTATTAGTTATTTGTTCAAGTTTTAATTTTCAGTTTGCGTTGTTTGTGTTAACGCAGGCTCTTCTCTTGAATGCGGAAGAGTAGAAGCGCAAACAACCTCCTTCCTCTTGATCCTGAAATTGAACGAACACTTCACAGAGTGAGGAGGGAAGTTGAAGCTAGAACTACAATAGAAAGAGAGTTGGACATCGTAGTTCAACCACAGCCAATAGAGATTGCAGGTAATGAAGAGCGTCCGGTATAGAAGCTGCAAGGCCTAATCTTGCTAATATGACTCAGGCTATTGTGAAGCCTGATATCACGGGTCACTTTAAACTCAAACAGCACATGGCACAGCTAATTCAGTCCGTAGAGCAATATGTGGGTCTATCTCATGAAGACCCGCAGAGGCATGTTCAGAACTTCCTGGAAATTACAGACACCTACAATTATCCGAATGTTTCCAAGGACTATGTCTGGCTGACACTGTTCCCCTTTTCACTGCTAGGGGAAGCCAAAGAATGGTTGAAAAAAAAGCCCGCGAACTCGATCCGCACTTGAGATGATCTAGCAAGGAAATTCTTAACCAAGTTTTTCCCATTAAGAAGACAAAGTCGCTGAGAAGCCAGATTCTTGGGTTCCAACAACGGGATGGCGAGACACTTCGTCAAACTTGAGAAAGATACAAGAAGCTACTCTGAGACTGCCCACATCGTTGTCAGATTGATGAGGTGTTTGGGCATACTTTTGTTGATGGGTTAGATGAGACATCAATGATGAATGTTGATTCAGCTTGTGGGGATAGTTGCATAGCGAGGCCGTATAGTGAAATCCAGCTCCTACTAAACAACTTCACTGCTAATGATCATAATTGGCAAGGAGATGGGGAATCACAAAGAGCAATTAAATAGAAAGCAGCTAGTGTAATTGAGCTTGATGACTTCTCAACCATGATAGCAGATATAGCAAAATTGGCAAATCAGATGAATAGAATGACAATGCACCAGACACAACAGATGCAACATGTACAATAGATGTCTACTTGCTGCGAATTATGTGGTGACAATCACACGAGTAACATGTGCCCTACGAATCCTGAATCTATCTACTATGTGGGGCAACAGAGGTCCGATAAATCAGCATGCACAATATGGGAACACTTACAATCCAAATTGGTAAAATCACCCTAACTTCTCCTAGGGTGGAAATCAGCCGACTCAAAATCATTATAAGCCCCAAGGAAATTTTAATCAACCTCAGAAGCCACCCCAACAAATAAAATAGAGTACGAATGACTTGTTAAAAAAGTTGTTGCTTGATAATCAACAACTCAGGACTGATTTCAAAAATCTTGAGAGACAAATGGGGCAGTTAACGTCAAATCAAAATACTAGGCCTACAAGCGCTCTTCCCAGTGATACAGAGAAGAACCCTCAAGTTAATGCAGTTACACTCAGAAACGGAAGGGAATTAGAAGAAGTTCCAATGAAGAGAAAGGACAAACCTATACTTGAGGGGGAGTTGATTTCTAAGGCAACACATGAGTCAAAGAAAGATGATGCAAGTTCAGAGCCAGTGAATGCTGCAAGGCCACCACCACCTTTCCCCCCAAGATTGCAGAAGAAGAATGATGACCGCATGTTCAACAAATTTCTCTCTGTGTTGAGCCAGGTTCAATTAATATTCCATTTGTAGATGTACTTCACGAAATTCCAAAGTATGCTAAGTACATAAAATATATAGTGGCTCACAAGAGGAGATTGATTGAATTCGAGATATTCGCACTTACTGAGGAGTGCTCTTTGAGGGCCCAAAACAAGCTTTCTCAAAAGCTTAAGGATCCTGGCAGTTTCACCATCCTTGTGCGGATTGGAAATATCAATGTGGGTCGTGCTCTTTGTGATTTGGGGGCAAGCATAAATCTAATGCCTTGTCCTTGTTCAAACAATTGGGTCTGGGAGCTCTAAGACCAACCACTGTGATGTTGCAACTAGCTGATAAATCCATAGCCTACCCTGAAGGAGTGATTGAAGATATGTTGTTGCAAATCGGGAAATTCATCTTCCTAGCGGACTTCGTTATCCTAGATTATGAGGCTGATGAACAGTTTCCAATCATATTGGGATGACCTCTCTTGGCTACAGGTGATGCGATTATTAAAGTGAGAGAGGGAAAAATGACTATGAGGGTGGACAACGAGGAAGCAGTCTTTAATGTCTACAAGGCAATCCAACTTCGCCGCCATTATGAGGAGCTCTCTATGATATCTGCTGTGGAGGTGGATGAGCAACTTATCAACATGAGTGTATATCTAGACGATTCTCTAGAAAAAGCACTCATGTTGAGGAGATGATGCATATACTAGATGTATCTTGTGCTTACATATAGGGATTAAACCCCTTTGAGCCCCTAAATAGGCCAAGTAGGCCTCCTACAAACCCGTCGATTGAAGAAGCTCCAAAATTGGAACTTAAACCCTTGCCCCCCCCCCCTTCAATATGCTTATTTGGGTGGTTTTGACACTCTCCTTGTTATTTTTTCTTCTGACTTGTCTAAATTGCAGGAAGAAAAGCTGTTAACAGTGCTACGTGAGCACAAGCGAACAATTGGGTGGACGATGTCTGACATTAGAAGCATTAGTCCAGCCTTCTGTATGCGTAAAATCCTCATGGAGGAAGGGCACAAGCCGAGTGTAGAGCAACAACGCCGCCTAAATCCAATCATGAAAGAGGTGGTAAGAAAAGAAGTGATTAAGTTGCTTGATGCAGGTATTGTATTTCCAATATCCGATAGCAAATGTGTAAGCCCCGTCCAATGTGTGCCTAAGAAAGGGGCGATGACTGTAGTGGTTAATGAAAATAATGACCTGATTCCCACAAGAACTGTGACTGGGTGGAGAATTTGCATAGATTATAGAAAATTAAATAATGCCACCCGAAAGAACCATTTCCCCCTCCCCTTTATTGATTAAATGCTTGATAGGTTAGGTGGACAGGAATACTACTGTTTCCTAGATGGCTATACGGGGTATAATCAAATTGCTATAGCCCCAGAAGACAAAGAGAAAACTACATTTACGTGTCCCTATGGCACGTATGCGTTTAAGAGAATGCCCTTTGGTCTCTGTATGATGGCTATTTTTACTAACATGGTGGAAAGATTTGTAGAAGTGTTCATGGATGATTTTTCTGTGTTTGGGTGTTCTTTTGATAATTGTTTAATGAACCCTGATAAAGTACTTGCTAGGTGTGAAGAGACAAACTTGGTGCTAAACTGGGAAATGTGCCATTTCATGGTACGTGAAGGTACAGTCTTGCGGCACAAGGTGTCTAAAAATGGTTTGCAGATAGACAAAGCAAAGGTTAAGGCGATTGAAAAATTGCCCCCACCGCATCCGCCAAGGGCATTCGCAGTTTCTTGGGCCATGCAGGTTTTTATCGTCATTTCATTAAAGATTTTTCAAAAAAAATTTCTCCTCTATGCAGGCTTCTTGAGAAAGATATCCTCTTCAAGTTTGATGATGCCTATCTGAAAGCATTTGAGGAGCTGAAGGGAAGATTGGTGACCTCACTAATTATCATTGCCCCGGATTGGCGCAGCCATTTGAGCTAATGTGCGATGCGATTGACATAGCAATCAGAGATTTTCTAGGGCAAAGGAGGGAGAAAATTTTTCACTCCATTTATTACGCGAGCAAAACTCTGAATCCAGCCCAGATGAACTAAATTGTTACTAAAAAAGAGTTGCTTGCAGTGGTGTGGGCGTTTGACAAGTTCAGATCCTATCTAGTGGGAACCAAAGTCATCGTCTACACAGAACACTCAGCTATAAGGTATTTGTTTGAAAAGAGAGATGCCAAGCCAAGGGTAATTCAATGGGTCCTCCTCTTGTAAGAATTTGACTTGGAGATCCGAGATCGAAAAGGAATAGAGAATCAATTAGCTGATCACTTGTCCAGATTAGAAAATCGGAACTATGTAGCTGAGGGGGTGTCGATCAATGAAACATTTCCGGATGAGCAGTTATTGGCAATCACCTTGAGTGAAGCCCCGTCGTATGCAGATTACGTGAATTTTATTGCAAGTGGGGTGATGCCACCAGAATTGACACCTGATAATAGAAGAAGGTTTCTACATGATGTGAGGCTCTACATGTGGGATGAGCCATTCCTATATAAACGGTGCGCAGATCAATTGGTACGAAGGTGTGTCCCTAAGGAAGAGATGAATGCAATATTGCATGACTGTCATGCTTCTCCATATGGAGGTCATCACGGTGGGGATAGAACCACCCAAAAGGTGCCGCAATCAAGTTTCTATTGGCCAAAATTGTTTAAGGATGCACACGCCTTGTTAAAAAGTGTGACAGGTGCCAAAGAACCGGAATAATCACAAAGAAGCACGAGATGCCTTTGCAAAATATTCTGGCAGTAGAGCTCTTTGATGTTTGGGGGATTGATTTCATGGGACCATTCCCATACTCTAATGGTCATAGGTGCATCTTGGTAGCGATCGACTATGTGTCTAAGTGGGTGGAGGCCATTGCTCTTCCTATTAATGACGTAAAGGTAGTGGTACACTTTGTAAAGAAGCACATCTTCACATGCTCTGGGACTCCAAGGGTGCTGATAAGTGACGGAGGAACTTACTTCTGTAACAAATTGTTGAATAATGTTCTACCAAAATATGGAGTTAAGCACAAGGTTGCCACCGCCTATCACCCCAAAAATGAGTGGTCAAGTGGAAGTGTCAAACAGAGAGGTGAAGTAGATTCTGGAGAAAATGGTAAGTGGAAATAGGAAGGACTCGGCCGGAAAGTTGGACGACACATTATGGGCATATCAAACTGCATACAAGACCCCCATAGGTACTTCTCCATATAAGTTGGTTTATGGGAAGGCGTGCTACTTGGCCGTCGAGCTTGAACAAAGCCTATTGGGCGATTAAAAAGCTAAATATTGATATGGACTTAGCCGGCGAGAAGAGGTTGTTGCAACTCAACGAGCTTGATGAGTTTCGATTGCACGCGTACGAAAATGCCAAATTATACAAAGAAAAGACCAAGAGGTGGCATGACAAACACATCCAACATCGCGAGTTTGAGCCAGGTCAAGAAGTTCTCTTGTTTAATTCGAGGCTGAAGCTTTTCCCGGGAAAGCTTAAGTCTCGATGGGCAAGCCCTTTCGTGGTGGTAAGTGTGAGGCTTCATGGAGCTGTAGAATTGCGTGATATGAGCTCAAGTGGTACCTTCTTGGTAAATGGGCAGATAGTAAAACATTATTGGGGTGGTGACATGACATGTCACAAGACCTCAGTGGACTTGGCCTATGTTTGAAAAACGCGTTAAGTCGTGCCGCGACGTTAAATCAGGCGCTTGGGAGGCAACTCAAATTTTAATGCTTTCATAGATTAGCTTTTTGTTTCTTTTAGTCAGAGTAGACTAATTTTTTGTTTCTTTGTAGTTATAGGAATCATAGGCGAGAATGGTGTGAGGTGTGTATAATGTATGTATTGATTGCTCGAGTAGGAGGGAATTTTTACTAAAAAAAGGGTAATTTCAGGCGAACCAACACCCAGGCCAGCGCCTCAGGCAGGCGTGGGGCGCTGGGCTGGGGGTCAACAAATAAGTATTTTTTTTATATTATTTATTTTCGTTTTTGGTAAAAACACTCCTAACCCTTACAACCCGACCCAACTATCCATATACACACACATACTAACCCATACCCAATTACCCAAACCCTTCCCCCAATTAAATTAGAATAACTCTGACCCAAACCTTCTCAAGCCCTCCCCGCTACTTCTTCTCTTTCCCTCTCAAGTTCTCAAATTTTTGTGCTCACTTTCATCTCAAGACTTAAAGGTATGTTCCTCATCTCCTTCCTCTCTTGTATATTGTGAATTTTTGCATGTTTTCTATCCCTCCTTCTCAAACGACCCCCAAATCCCATAGGTTCCTTTGACATGTCATGTTGTTATGGTGGTCCTAATATGCACGAATTTGGTTGCAAAATAATTGTTGTGAAGTTGTATTTGAAGTAGTAAACTACAAATCCCTCTAATTAATTTAAATTTTGGCCACTTTGTTCCACCATTATTGCAATAAGAGAAGCAAAATTGATGCCCACAAGGTGTTTGCTAAAATGCCTAAAAAAAGTGAATTGAATACCGGTGAATTATGAGTAGCCGAGTGTAGTTGTATATGATGTTGCGCGAAGTGTGGGGTGTTTGGGGATATTGTATCTTGTTGTAAACTCTTGTAAGTAATAGTTAATGTACTATATTAGTGTAGTAATGGGGACTTTAGCATTGCTTGCTTGCACTACGGTTAAGTTATTGCCATGTTCGACTACTTGAATAGTGTGGCATGGGGAATTCTTGAGTATCTATCGCATTGTGATAGGACATTGGTGCACGGTGAACCACTATTGTGGGTAGATTATACATAACCTTCGGTTTTAAAGTGTGGGGTCATCTTGGCCTCTCACGATGACCTTGGGCGAATTTCTTGATTCATTCTCACATTTGCGTTTGTCATGTGTAAGTTGCTATGGCTCGTGACAATGCCGCCAAAGGAAAGGGAGTGGGAAAATCCTCCACTACTACCCCCCTCCTAAAAAACGCAAGCAGGATGAAGGTTCTTCCTGGCAAGCTAAAGGGAAACAAGCTGCCGGCGAATCACAGTATGCACCATTGCAACCGAGGCCTCATTTGAAACTAGTCCGTGATGCTGCTATTGCATGGCATAGGGACTTCATGCCCTATGGGCGGTACGTCTCCAAAATGGGGATCAATGTGAAAGCTCTAGAAAGAAATTTCCCGGATGTGCTTGCCTCGTTGGTAGAGATGAAAATGGAGAAACTCATAGAATGCCCGGGTCCTGCGAATTTGAGCATGGTGCACGAGCTATACGCCAATTGGAACGCGAACTTGTTCCAATCATGTGTCCGAGGGAAGGATATACCACTGGATAGGAGATCCTTGTGTGAATTTTTGGGAGTTGATAACCCGAATCCACGAAGGCTCCAGAAGTTCGTCAAAAGCCCATGCTACTGGACAATATGTCACACTCTTTGTGGCGTTGATTCTAATGCCAAGTGGACACGGACTAAGGGAGGTTCCCACATTGAGATGCTCTGTTTTGATTTCAATAAGACGGCTAAGGTATGGCAAAACTTCGTGCAGGCTAGATTGATGCCCGTCGAGCATAACAGTGAATGCACTCAAGCTCGAGTGTGTGTGATTTTATTTCTAATGACTGGGCGACCCATAAATATGGGTGAGATCATGCTATGGGAGATGGCCCATACCCGCTTTGGGAAAAGGATCAAACGGTTCTTCTTTGGCAACCTCCTGACGCAGTACATGCTATCCCATGGGGTACCGGATTACCCTGGCTATGATGTGGTAGTGGAGGCACCAAAGGCATTGCTAGATATTACATCCTTACTAAAATCCACATCAAAGCTAAGCCAGGCTGCAAGGAATGAGAGGGATGAAAACTTCAACATGTATCTTTATAGTTCCCTCAATGTGATAATGCGCAGGCTAGGGGTCTCGGATGAGGAGTGCATGCATTTGTATGATCTCTCCAGTTCTTCCAAGATGATGTTGGGCATTGCACCGGGTAGTCCTATTCACCCATCTGATGACGAGAACACATACAAAGGATCCGATGATGAGGATGAGATTGGTGATGAAGTCACGGGGCCCATGGCTTCTGTGCCCTAGGAGCGGATGATGATGATGAGCCCATAGCCGCAGCTGGTGGGCATTCTGAGGAGGCAGACTTCGATTAGCAGGGAGTTCTTTCTTTCCACCTTACTTTGTTTTGAATTTGTTATGCATTGGGGACTCTTTATTGTCTAAGTGTGGGGTGGGGGAATACTTCCTGACGTGTAATTGTATAAATTTTTTATTGTTATTTTTTTTGTTTTTTTATTTATTAGCTTAGTTTAGAGCTCACATAGTCTAATTAGCTAGTAAAAAAAAGTTCGAAAAAAGCGTGGACTTTTCCCGACGGTAGATCTGTTGGACAATATTTTTGAGGGATTAAAGTCCGATTAAAAATACCAAAATTTTCGTTTATTATTTTTAGGTTAGTTAGGTAGTATCCCTTGATTTTTCTTTGGACGTCGGTTCTTTTACAAGGGTGTAGCTTGAACGGGGTATTTTTTTTTTGTTTTTTTTTAATTATTTCTTTTAGGAGTAGGATAGGGAGAAACTGAGGTGCTCTGAGGTACCTGTTGATATGTTTGGTGTTGGCATGTTAAGATATGGCATGCACTCTGTCTTCCTGAATATTTGATTTGAATTGTAATGCCCAAGTAAATTAAGTCGTCTACTCTTTGACGCCTTATTCTCAGTTGGTTGACTTGTATGCCACCTAGTGCATTATTGCTTAAATTCTCAACTCGCTATGCTTGCTTGACTTGAGAGTCGAACAGAACCGTCTTGATTGAGTCAAGTGCTATGTGTGTGTAAGGATTGGTGATATTCTGTGCTATCTCGTGTAGTCTACAACTTGCCCCGTGTGTTAATCGAAGCGAAATCGTTAAGTTATGCTAGTCTAGGAGATAACATAGGCATTTCTTGCTTGACTATAGAGGTGCATGTCACTCACAAATAAAATTTTCCGTTGCTAGCCCCTTTGAACTTATAGACGTCTTCTTTGGCACCCATACTACGAGCCGTATTCCTATTTTGTTCTTAATTTGAGCTTGTTGACCTTTACCTCCTAAGGTACTAAGTCGCTAAAAGAAGTAAGGTGAGAGATTGGGGAGTGTCTTTCGAGTGGAACCATGGAAGGGCCCTTAAGGTACACTAAAATTGTGAAAAAAAAGGTCACTAGCCGATGAACCTTAATGTATGGAGTGTGTGGAGAAAAGAAAAAAAAATTGCAAGAAAAAAAATAGTAGTTCAAATAATGTATAAAAACACACACCTCCTAATCCAATCCTTCGGAATCGTGCTAGTGGGAATATAGAGTTGCTTAATTGAAAAGAGTGCTATGTTATATATGGTGTATGACAAGTAAATTCATTGAGAATAAGATGTGCTAGATTTGTGAGTATAGTGTATTAAAGTGCTTAGGAGGGTTAGTCACTATTCCTAAATGTATCCTACCCGTCCCTTAGCCTACATTACAACCTTAAAGTCCTAATTGATCATAGATTTGGCTAGCTTAGATTAGTTGAGATATACACTACAGGAAGCTTATGGTACGACCATGGGATGCACATGAATCTTTGTGAGAATGAGCGAATTTTATTTCGATAGTGTGATGTCCTTGATTTATGTTCAACGTAATATTTGAACGTATGAGCTACATTGTATTCACTCTTTTGCTTGTGGTGAGAGCACTTGGTCTCATGACGGACTGGTGATGTTGTACACTTCTTTTGATGGGTGAGTGCGTGAGTTGAGGATGCTTAGTGGTAATGAGTCGTATCTTGAGGTAGGGTGGTCGTGGAGAGGTTGCTTGATTTGGTTGAATAGCTTGTGTATACTTGGACTAGTTTAAAAAACGGGAAAAATATGAAATTCGTGTGTTCATGCTTAATTGCCGGTATCGACCATAGTCAAAAGGTAGAGTGTGTGATTGAATAAATTGTGAATTTCTCTTTCATAGTGATAGGTACGTTCTGGGGTGTTAATATATGGGGTGTTGATATTCGGCTTAATGTATGCATATTTTGATGTATATTGCCTCGCATTATGCTCATGTCTCGTAATTCCGGATGTATAATATAATGATTTGTGCTAATTTGTGGTATTTCTACGTGTAGAAATCATTCGGATGCGATTTGGGATGAATGTGCGCGAATTGGAGCGAACATGGGAAGAACATGCAAAAGTGGCTAGTTGAGCGCCACAGGCAGCGTGGGGCACTGCCTGTGGTGCACAAAATAGTGTGCTGAAGAAGTTGAGCGCTAGCGCCCCATGCTGCCTTGGGTGCTGGTGACGCGGAAATGGCCAATTTTGACCGGGACTCGGTTATTTCCACCCCAAGACGCCCCTAACTCATATAAAAGCCAACCTAAACCTATTTTGAGGAGGAGGATGTGACTTTGAGAGAGAAACAAAAGTACGAAACACTCGGGAGTACGGATTTGATCAATTCTTCCATTTTTCTTCTAGTATTCATTGATTTTATCTTTGATAACATTATTTTTGATGATTGTATGAACATGATTGGCTAGGAACCTTATTGTTCTGGGGTCATGGGGGCTACGTAAATGTTGATTTTTGAAGTTTAAATTGACGAGTATTGATTTTATCATATTGTTTTGTTTATTTAATTCAGTTTTTAATTATTTTGCTGAGTAATTAACAGTGAAATACTATCTACATATCTAGAGTTGAACTCGAAAGTGGAAATTCTAGATTGCATATAGAATTAAATAGAGCAAGTTCTTGAACCCGGGCATCGGAGAACGGTTTCGCAATTAGGATAGAAATATACCTAATTGCCTTGCTTGGTTGAAATACAGGAAGTATAAATACATTCTTGTTAGTCTTAATTCCATAGACATATAAGCATTAATTTATCTTGAATAGGGGAGTAAGAACTCAATAGATTCGTATGAGTAATATCAACCCTGTCAATCAACAATCCAAATAAATCAATTAGTCATTTTAACCCGAGAACGCAAAATATTGTTAGCTAGCCTATGACCCTGGAATACTCTTTCCTACTGATTTTTATTCGAAATTGCTTAAGTGTTGTGGTTGATTTCCTATTATTTCATTGCTTGATAGTCTCCTCGGTAGTAAATTAGTCAGTTACACATTTTGTGAGAAATCTCTTGAATCGATAAGTTATTTGAGTTTGAATCAGTCAAAAGTTAATCATAAGTCTCTGTGGGAACGATACTCTACTCCCCACTCTATTACTTGACACTTACGTATACTTGCGTGATTGTGTAATTCTTTTTTCTTTTTTTGGGCAAACTATAGAATTTTATTCATAAAGAAACAACACCGCAAAGGAAAAGTACAAGTAAGGGGGACATAGCTCGAGTAGTGTCGCCTATATGCCTTGGCTATATAATTATTCCTCTGCGCCTCACATTGCCTCTATAGCAGCCTCATGTAGAGGAGTCATGGTGTAGCTGCCGGCAAAGTCTCACGAGGGCATATAATCTCATAGCCATTCAGGTATGTCTAGAGGCATAGGACCTAAGCAAACACATACCGAGCTTAACCTTACCTTACAAATTCTATTGAGGCAAATAAAAAACCTCACCTATTAGCAAGCATGTAGAAAGAAAGAACTAGCTAGAACCAAATATTCTATGATCATCATAGAGTTTATAATACACTCTATGATGATATTACATATGATAATGCTAATAAAATGATACACTAGAATGCAGTAAGAATTAGTTTTATGTCCCTCCTTATCCAAACTAGTGAATTCTTCCAATAGCAATTCTTTGTCTTCCTCCTCCCGTCTCTTCAAAAGGTATTCAAAAATCATCGTTTCTTCTTTGAACGGGATGGCCTTGTAGACGTGGTTGGAGCAGTCTGTTGTTGCTTAGCAACTTTCATAGGGAGTTGCCTAACCTCCTCTTTCACTTTGCCGTCCCAACTCATATTCCTTGTGTGAGACTTCTTATTTTTTCCATTATGCATTGGCGATAAATCACCTCTTTTGGCAGCTTGTTCACGGCATTGTTATAGGATATCATCTTCCTCTCCTGGTTCATAAATAGCTCGTCCATATTAGCTTGTTGAGGCACGTTATGGGCAGAGATTTGTGAGATCAAACCAGTGTCTTGCGCCTTCATCGTATTGCCATAACTGGAAGTCGCTCATTCTGCCTCAGATCACTATTTGATTGATGTTGCTCCTGTTGTTGCTGTCCAGTATTTAGCACTGCTACTGGTACACTGGTCATGCAAGGCTGTTGTTGCTTCTGCCCAAATACTGCCTTCGAGTGTACCTGGCTGCATGTTCTATGCTGCTGCTGCCTAGATTTTGTGTTTGCATTCAGTATCACTGGACTGCTATTACTAATTTGCTGCTCCTGCTTCTAGAATTTTGATAGTGTTTCTGCATTCTGGCGCTGTTCACTGTTTGTGTGCTGTTGCTGCTGCTGCAGTCCATTTTTTGGAAATGGTACTGGTGTACTGATGTTGCAGAGTTGCTGCTGCTTGTGCCTAGAGTTGCTAGGTGTTAGATGCTGCTGCTGCTCTATTTCTGCCTTCGAGTGTACTTGACTGCCTTGTTGACTGTTGGTGTAATGTTGGTGTTGCTGCTGATTGCGTAATTCGACTCTCAAATCCCAAATTTAAAATTTTCAAAATATAGATACAATTTTTCAAAATTGCTCTTTGATTCTGATAAATTTGATGTTAAATCTCATATATAATCATGTAATATAGTTGGAAATTAATCAAAATCACTTACCCAATGATTGAAGGTGAAAATCCCCTCTCCACATCACATCCTACCGAGTCTAGGATTCTCAAATGAGATAAATGAGATCGAATCCCGACTTCGCAGGCCTTTTATTCAGGTGTTGTAACTACCCAGTCGATTGTTTTGAGTATTGTAGCCCCGTTCCCCTATTTATTGCTTATTCTATGTTCATTTGTGGTTATGTAACTTGCCGGGGTGGTTGGTTTGGTTTTGGGAATGTTTCGAAATGAATTGGGACACTTAGCCCCAAGGTTAGAAGCTCAAGTGGAAAGAGTTGACTATATGTTGACTTCTGAGTAAACGACACCGTAATGGAGTTTTGATGGTCCCGACAACTTCGTGTGGTGATTTTAGACTTAAGAGTATGTCCGGATATTGATTTGGATGTCCATAGGTTGTTTTGGCTCGAATTGGTGAAAGTTGGAAAGTTGAAGGTTTAGAAAGTTGAGAAGTTTGATTGAGAGTTGACATTGTTGATACCGGGTTCAAATTTTGGTTTCGGGAGTTGGAGTAGGTCCGTTGTGTCATTTATGATTTGAGTGCAAAATTTGAGGTTAATTAGAGTTGGTTTGATAGGTTTCAACATTGGTTTTAGAGGTTGGAAATCTACTATTTCAATAGGCTTGAATTGGGATACTTTATGTTGTTTGATATGATTTGAGGCTTCAACTAAGTTCGTATCATGTTTTAGGATGTGTTGGTATGCTTGGATGGGGTCTCGGAGGCCTCGGGTGTGATTCAGATTGAAATTGGAATGATGTTTGGACTTGGAGAAAATCTATTGGGTTCAATTCTGGTGTAACCGCACCTGTAAGGAATTGGCCGCAGGTGTGAGCCACAAAAGCAGCCAGGAAGGCATATACGCGGAGTTTGGATAGGCTAGGCAGTGGCCACAAGTACGAGGCAGTTTCCGCATTTGCGAGCCTCCAGGTGCGAAGAAGTTGCCACAGATGCAGATTTTGGTCAAGGGGCAGCTGGGGTCGCAGAAGCGGAGGAGATACGCAGATGCAGTCCTGGAAGTGTGGGTCTTGGACCGCAGAAGTGGGATTTGCCTACAGAAGCGGCAAGTTAGGAATTTTAATGAATTTTCTTAGAAGCAAAGGAATTTCTGCAAAAGCGGAGCTGCATGTGTGACTGAAGGGGTGAAGACGACATTCAGGATCCGCTATGGCCACTACGAGTTCCTTGTGATGTCTTTTGGGCTGATCAATGCCCCATAAACATTTATGCATCTGATGAACAGTGTATTCCAGCCATATCTTGATTCTTTTTTCATAGTATTTATTGATGATATACCGGTGTACTCATGCAGCCAGGAGGAGCATACACAACATCTGAGGAATGTACTAGAGATGTTGAGGGAGAAAAAACTTTATGCTAAATCTCTAAGTGTGAGTTTTGGCTTGATTCTGTGGCGTTCTTGGGGCACGTGGTGTGTAGTAAGGGGATCAAGGTAGATTCGAAGAAGATTGAGGTAGTTCAGAGTTGGTCCAGACCATCTTCAACTACTGAGAATCAAAGTTTTCTCGGCTTGGCTAGATATTTTCGCCATTTTTTAGAGGGTTTCTCATCCATTGCTGCACCTTTGACTAGATTAAACCAGAAGGGTGCCCCATTTAGGTGATCTAATGAGTGTGAGGAGAGCTTTTAGAAGATCAAGACTTCCTGGACTACAGCTCCAGTTCTAATTTTACCTTAAACATTGGATTTATATACAATGTATTATTGATGCTTCTCATATTGGTATTGGGGTGTGTCTTGATGCAGGAGGATAAGCTAATTGCTTATGCTTTACGCAGTTGAAGCCCCATGAGAAGAACTACCCCATTCATGACTTAGAGTTGGCTTCATGCATTGAAGATTGGAGGAATTATCTCTATGGTATGTCTTGTGAGGTATTTATAGATCATCAGAGTCTACAACACTTGTTCAAGAAGAAGGATCTAAATTTGAGGCAGCGGAGATGGTTGGAGCTGTTAAAAGACTATGATATCACCATTTTGTATCATCGCAGGAAGGCCAGATGGTGGCCGATGCCTTGAGTAGAGAGGCTGTGATATGGGTAGCATGGCATATATTCCTGTTGGTGAGAGACCGCTAGCATCAGATGTTCAGGCTTTGGCCAATCAGTTCGTGAGGTTAGATATTTCAGAGCGTAGTGGGGTTCTAGCTTTGCATGGTTTGTCGGTCTTCTTTATATGAGCGCATATGAGAGTGTAAGTATAACGACCCCCATTTTCTTGTCCTTAAGGACACAGTACAACAAGGTGATGCCAAGGAGGTTTCTATTGGAGATAATGCGGTGTTGCGGATGCAGGGTCGAATTTGCGTGCCCAATGTGGATGGGTTACGTGAGTTGATTCTTGAGGAGGCCCACAGTTTGCGGTATTCCATTCATCCGGGTGACGCCAAGATGTATCAAGATTTGAGGCAATACTATTGATGGAGGAGAATGAAGAAAGATATAGTGGAGTATGTGGGTCGGTGCTTGAACTGTCAGCAAGTAAAGTACGAGCATCAGAGGTAAGGTGTTTTGCTTTAGAGACTTGAGATTCTCGAGTGGAAATGGGAGCATGTCACCATGGACTTTGTTGTCGGGCTCCCACGGACTTTGAAGAAATTCGATGCTATTTGGGTGATTGTTGACTGTTGACTTAGTTTGCACATTTCCTTCCGGTTGTGACTACCTATTCTTCAGAGCGGCTGATTGAGATTTATATCCGCGAGATTGTTCGCCTTTACGGTGTGCCAGTGTCCATTATTTCTGATCAGGGCATGCAGTTCACATTGCAGTTTTGGAGAGCAGTGAATCGAGAGTTGGGCACACGGGTTGAGTTGAGCACAACATTCCACCCCTAGACGGACGGACAGTCCGAGCGCACCATTTAGATTTTGGAGGACATGCTACATGCTTGTGTTATGGATTTAAGGGGTTCCTAGGATCAGTTTGTACTACTTGTAGAGTTTTCTTACAACAACAACTACCAATCGGGTATTTAGATAGCTCCTTATGAAGCCTTATATGGGAGGTGGTGTCGTTCTCCAATTGGTTGGTTTGAGCGGGGGGAGGCTAGGTTGTTGGGCACGGATCTGGTTCAGAATGCCTTGGAAAAGGTCAAGTTGATTTAGGATCGGCTTCGCACGGTGCAGTCTAGACATAAGAGTTACGCCGATCGGAAGGTTTATGATGTTGCATATATGGTGGGAGAGAAGGTGTTGCTCAGAGTATTGCCCATGACGGGTGTGATGAGGTTCAGGAAGAAGGCAAGTTGAGCCCTCGCTATATTGGCCCTTTTGAGGTGCTTGAGAGGATTGGAGAGGTGGCCTATAAGCTTGCATTGCTGCCTAGTCTATCGGGTGTTCACCCATTGTTTCATGTTTCCATGCTCTGGAAGTATTAAGGTGACCCGTCTCATGTTTTGGACTTCAATATGATTCAGTTAGATGGAGATTTGGCTTATGATGTGGAGTTGGTAGCCATTTTGGATTAGCAGGTTTGAAAGTTGAGATGAAAGAATATAGCTTTAGTGAAGGTGTAGTGGAGAGGCCAGCCAGTTGAGGAGACTACTTGGGAGATCAAGCGGGAGATGCAGAGCAATTATCTACACCTATTTGAAACTCCAGGTATGTTTCTAGACTCGTTCTAGGACGAATGTTTGTTTAAGAGGGGGAGAATGTAATGAACCGGTCGGCCGTTTTGAGTATTGTAACCTCGTTCTCCCATTTTATTGCTTATTCTATGTTCATTTGTGGTTATGTGACTTTTCGGGGTGGTTGGTTTGGTTTCGGGATGTTTCAAAATGAATTGGGACACTTAGTCCCATGGTTGGAAGCTCAAGTTGAAAGAGTTGAGCGAATGTTGACTTATGAGTAAACGACTCTGGAATGGAGTTTTGATGGTCCCGATAGCTTCATATGGTGATTTTGGACTTAGGAGTATGTCCAGATATTGATTTGGAGGTCCGTAGGCCGTCTTGGCTTGAATTGGCAAAAGTTGGGAAGTTAAAGGATTGGAAGGTTGAGAAGTTTAACCGAGAGTTGACTTTATTGATACCGGGCTTGTATTTTGGTTACGAGATTTGGAGTAGGCCCATTGTATCATTTATGACTTGTGTGCAAAATGTGAGGTCAATCAGAGTTGGTTTGGTAGGTTTCGGCATTAGTTTTAGAAGTTAGAAATCCATTAGTTTTAATAGGCTTGAATTGGGGTGCGATTCGTGTTTTTGATATGATTTGAGGCTTCAACGAAGTTAGCATCATGTTTTAGGATGTGTTGGTATGTTTGGATGTGGTCCCAAGGGCCTCGGGTGTGGTTTGTTTTTAAATTGGAATGAAGTTTGGACATGGAGAAAATCTGTTGGATTCAGTTCTGGTGTAACCGCACCTGCGAGGAATTGGCTGCAGGTGCGGAGCCGCAGAAACAGCCAGGAAGGCACAGATGAGGGGTTTGGCTAGGCTGGGCAGTGGCCATAGGTGCGAGGTAGTTTCCGCATATGCAAGCCCGCATATGCGAAGAAGCTGCCGCAGATGCGGATTTTGGTCAAGGGAAGCCGGGGTCGCAGAAGCAGAGGAGATACGCAGATTCGGTCCCAAGGTGCGGGTCTTGGACCGCAGAAGCGGCAGATCGGGAATTTTAATGAATTTTCGCAGAAGTGAAGGAATTTCCGCAAAAGCGAGAATCGCTGGGCAGAATGATATAATTGAGGGTTTGAGCCATTTTCTTTATTTTTGGACTTTTGAAGCTCGGCTACTGGCGATTTTTGAGAGGGATTTCACTATAATTCTAGAGGTAAGCAACTTTTGATCACTTTTGTCCATTAATATTGAATACCCATAGATTTTTGCACCCAGATTATTTGTGTTTGAGGTGAAATTTGGGGGATTTGTAGTTTATGTATCAGAGAGTAAGATTTGGGGATTTGAGGTTCGATTTGTGGTTGAAATTGGATGATTTTGGAACGGTTGGACTCGTTCTTAAATGGTTGTTCGGAATTTGTGAATTTTGTTGGGTTCCAAGGCGGGGGCCCAGGGTTGACTTTTTGAAATTGGTTAAAGAACTTAGCTTTATCGTATGGAATCGATTCCTATAGCTTGTATTGATTATATGAAGTTGTTTGTGACTAAATTCGAGTTGTTCGTAGGCCGATTTACGAGCAAGGGTTTGTTGGAGCATTGGGTTGCGCACTTTGAGGTAAGTAAACTTCTAAAGTTGGAACTGAGGGTATGAATCCCCATAAAAAAGTGTTATTATCATGACCTGGTTGATTTTTTTGTACTGTGTTGTTTTCAAGTCTCTTTCAATCCGTGAAATCCTTACTTGGTAGAGTAATTGAACTGTAATTCATGCTAGAAAACATGTTTAGGCTATGTGCTTATTCTGTTGAGTCCTAGTGAGGTTATTTCTGTTGTTTTGAGTTATCTGTTTTAACTACAACTGTGTGCTCAGTTATGATCCTTTACTTGAATATCATATCTATGTCTCTATTATTATTCACTTTTACATTACATGTTCTTACTAAGTTGGGCTGAGTAGTATGGGATTGTGAACCCGTGAGACTTGAGAGATTGATGACTGAGTTGGGCCTGAGAGCCGAGTTGAGAGTGTTATTGTGGATCAGGCTGCACGTCGCAGCAGGCCTTATTGGCTTATTTATTTATTGTGGATCGGGCTACGCACCGCAGCAGGCTTTATAGGCTTTATATTAGCACTTGGGCAGGATTCGCCCCTCCGGAGTCTGATATACCAGCAGTGAGCACAGGCACTGTGATTTATATACACGTGCTTTGTGAGGGACATTGATGCCTGGCACCTGTACAGTGCTGAGTGATTGTGTGTGATAAATAGGAATATGAGATAGATAAATTTAGCACACTGAGAGTGTGAGCACCTGGAAATATCACTGTGGTGCTGTACTTTTGACATGCATATTTGACATGTAGGCATAAAGATGTACCATTCCTCATGCTAGCTATATTTGACATGTTCTTAGCCATGTTGGCCTTTAATTATGAACTTGCAAGCATGTCAAAATTTCTGTACCATGAACGAGGTGAATATGGAAGTTTCTATGAGTTATTACTGTCATTCTCATTAGTATATATATGGTGTCAATATATTGGTTCTAACTGTATCTGTGTAAGCTCGTCACTACTTTTAGGCCAAGGTTCGTCTGTTACTTATTGAGTACATTGAATCCGTTGTACTCATACTACACTCTACACTTCGTGTGCATATCCAGGTACATCTGGACGTGGTGATTGCTAGATCGTAGCCAGTGCTTGCTTGGAGACGTCAAGGTAGCTGCTATGACGTCCTCAGACCTTGGCCTTCCTTCCTTTCATGCTTTTCTGTACTGTTCTATTATTCAGACAGTTGCACTAGGGTTTGTTTATGTTGAGATGTTTTAGCGCTCATGTACTCGATGACATAAAGTTTTGGGATGGTTGTAGTAAAGTAGTTACTTTTATCGTATATCTATGAGATCTTTCCGCTCTTGAGTTTATTAAAGCATGCTACATTCAATTGTTTAGTTGTATGTGATTGTCAGCTTGCCTAGCAAGTGTGTTAGGTACTATCATAATAGGTTGGGATTTTGGGTTATGACAGGTGCGGATGTCACAATTGCGACACTAGGTTCGCAATTGCAAAGCGCCTGACAGCCTAATGAAAAGTCGTAAATGCGACACTGGCATCACATTTGTGAAGCCTACTCCCATCGCAAATGCGGCCAAATGGTCATAATTGCAAAACTACCCAGTCTAGCCTACACTTTGCAAATGCGATCAAGGTATCACAAATGTGATAACTGAGGCCCCTCTGCTATGATTGCAATTGCGATGCTGGTGCTCGCAATTGCGACACCTGAGGCACCAGCACACCGACAACCTGGAATTGAGTCTAAACCATTTCAAAACACGTCTGAAACTCACCTGAGTCGTTGGGGCTCCAAACCGAACATCCACACATGTCTAGAAACATCATACAAAATCTCTTTCACGATCAAAACACCAAAATAACATATAGAACCATGAATTGGACATTAAAATGCATGAAATTCAAAATGAAACTCAAGAACCTCTAGAGTTGCAACCAAGCATCTAAATCCTATCAAACCACTCCAACTGACACCAAATTTTGCAAACAAGTTCCAAACAGCAAAACAGACCTATTCCAAGTCCCAAAACTAAATTCTAAACCCGATAGCCATTAAGTTAACCTAAAGTCAAACTTAGGGAAACTTCTAAACCTCAAATTGCCAACTCTCGGCAAAACAAGTCAAATCAACCTAAGGATCTTCAAATTTAATTTCTAGCATACGTCCAAGTCCAAAATCACGATATAAACCTATCGGAGCCATCAAAACACCGTTCCAAGGCCGTTTTCACAAAAGTCAAACTTCGATCAACATTTTCAGGTTAAGCTTCTAAATCAAGAACCAAAGGGTCCAAATCAATCCAAAACCTTTCCGAAACGAACCTAACTATCCCCCAAGTCATAAAATCACAAATGCACATGTGTGAAGCATCAAAAGGGGAAACAGGGCTCAAATACATAAATAATTAGTCGGGTCATTACACGAGTAGTGGGCACATAAATATGCGTGTGACACCAAATAGTTGTGAATATTTTATTGTAATATAATATATTATGTCATATAAATTATAAATTCAAGATGATAATAGAAATATTAGTGAAACAAGTGATGAGATGTACCTAATCGAAGTATTCCACCTGTTTACCGTCTAAAGTGGATAATAAATATATTTATATGTGGTTTTAAGGATATGCGGATTAATTCAATACAAATGATAAATTGCATTAGATTAAATAGATAAATGACGTAATAAATTGCCAAACCAATAAGGAGAGTGATCTCAGAGTCAGTAACGTCTTAACAAAGTGCCTGACTTTGATCCCCGGCGCACACTAATGAAGAATTGATGAACAAAAGTAAGAACTTTTAATAACAGAGAGAATAAAAGTATATTGCCTTGAAATGCGTGTTACAATGTGTTTAGTGAACATTTAGTTTCCCTTTATATATTAGGGGAGTTTCACCCTATGTACCATTCTAAAAAAGGATAAAAAATTTCTTTATGCTAATCACTGATTCACTGCTGATACGGGCCGAGATTTGCACCTTGATATTCGGTTAGGCACGGACATCACGGCCCATTGTTAGTCATGTACAACTGCTTGGTAATGCTGTCCGAAGTCTCAATCCTTAAATCGAACCTCAAGCATATGGCCCTGATATCCCCAAGGGCAGGTGTTTTCCTGAGCCCTGATACGAGGGGTTCTTTGTTCTAACTCCGATATATTATGGTCACCTTCCTACTCCGCTTGGCTCACCGGGAAGTCGAGTCGTGCAGCGGGCTCGGTTTTAACGGTATGCAGATAGTCCCCTCATTTCTCAGAGAGTAGGCTAGCCGAAATGATGGGAAACGACAAATGACTCCGGTTCCTTCCTTCATAAGTTACGATGAGGAGCCGAAACGTCTGATCAATCACGTCATTCTAACTTTAGACATGTGTCACTCATCGGTAGGTTGGAACCGAATGCGAAGCGTCGGCTGTTTCCCTATAAAAGCCTCCTTCCTTTGTCCTTTTTCTACTTTCTGATCAAACCGCTATCTTCAAGCCTTCCAACCATTACCAAAACCTTCTTCAAATCTTCACATCTTCGTCCTTGTTCTTCAATCTCCATAGCAATCTCCATATTTCTACCCAAAATTTCTTCAATTCGTCATTACCCTGTTCTTCAACTTCAAAATCATTTTTTCAAAACTTCGTGTTTATTTCTCAAATATTTGAACTCTTTCCCAGTTGACAATGGCAAAAACATCGAAAAACGTTCCTCAAACAAGTTGCCTCTTCATCTTTTCAACCGGCCACTAGTACTGAAGCAGCCGTCCCCGAGGCGGTGGCCCTCGAAACTGCTTTCCTTGTTGCAGCTGCTAACGAACCGGCCCCCGGGGCCTCATTTGTCGGCGTTTATCCCTAGGGATTGCTCAATGGCCGACGATTTCAAGGTCAAGAAGCCTTCGCGCAAACAGGGCCAAGGCGAAGGAGTCTCGAGATATATATATGTTCCGTGACCGAGGACGTTCTTCCCATAGTTCGTAAGGATTGCGATTGGGAAGGCAAGGACGTAGTAGTCCCATGGCCCGAGGACGCGGTTACTACCCACGTGGAAGGGTACTTAAATATTTACACTTATCCCGTCACGTTGGGCCTGGTGGACCCGATCATCCTTGATTTTTGCAAGAGGTAAGAAGTGTGCCTCAGAAAAATCCATCCATCACTGTGGAGGATCGTGACTCTCCTCTGTTACTTCGTGAACAAGATTGAATCTCGTCGGTTCATGATCGACCACCTGCTTCAATTGCACAGTCCCCGGATGTTCTGAGGGTGGCTGATCAAGCTTACACGCGGGGCCAGCAAGGCCTCCTTCTCCAGTATCGATGAAGACCAAGACCGGGGCTGGCAGGGACGCTTCGTCAGAGTGAAGATCGAGGATTTGATCCCCTTAAAATACATGCCATTCCCTAAGAAATGGAATGCGTCTTATAAGTGCAACTCCTTCTTTTAACATCAAAATTTCTTCTGTTTTTTTTATTTCGATCTTCTCATTCGTGTTTGTAGCTGTGCAGCTGTTGCTGAGTTCTGAATGCGGTCCCCCGGTTAAAGAAGTGGATCGAGGGCATCTGTACTCAGATGTTCTACTTTGAGGGCACATGGCACAGACTCTCAAAGGGCCGATGGGAAGTCCGTTCTCATGGTATGGTCTCTTTTCGAATAGCCAACATTACTCTCCACCTTATATTATACTAACCCCTCTTCTTTATCATTGTGAGTTTGCGTAAGACCACCAAACTTAGGACTTCGGAAGGGGATAAAGATATGCCCCCCCCCCCGGTTGATCCCTCTATTGCTGCCACGGAGAGAAAGAAGAAGAGGAAAAGAAAATCCTCAGGCTCCTTGAGATCCGAGGCAAAGAAACAGAAGAAGCGGGTGCTCCGCAAGCCCAGGAGGGGCTCCAGTTCCCGTGTGCCTCCCTTTGACTCCCTCCTCCGGCTTAGGGACAAGCTAGACGATGAATCCGTCTTCGTAACTCAGAGGACGACCTATCCCAGGGATTCGGATGCATCCGAGGAGGAGAATCGCGAGGTTGACCCCTCTCTAACTCAGAAAGCCGACATGGATCCCTAGGATGAAACTTCCCAGGATGCCGGTTCTGCACCAAAGGAAGTCCCTGGCGTAATTGAGATCTCTAGGATGCCCTCCTATATCGAGTCTATGCTCGAGGAGCCCAAGTGAGGAAGGAGAAATCTAACGAAGGGGCTCATGACGTGGACGATCCCGTTTGTTCCTTTTTCAATGGTGTGGAATCGTCCGTCTTGGAAGACTTTTCTGGGCTAGGCGACCTAGAAGTGCTGAGAAAAGATCTGTCTTCAAAAGTTGATAGGCTAAATTCGAGCGTAAAGTTAATCAACCAGTTCCCTGCCCTGAGTGCGGATCCCGACCCTAAGATGTTGATCATTATCACGGTCCCAAAGGACGCCCGCGTTCTTTCTGCTCCTGTGGGAGTAGCGAGCTACCTCCTATGCTTGGTGATCGAAGAAGACCAGTGAAAATGAATGAGGTATACATGCCGTGCCTGTTCAACGAGGCGCAGCAGGCGCTGAATAGGGTAAGGCATTATTACGCTCTTCCGAACTTTGACTTAGTTCTTGATATTTGTCATGTCTTCTTTCTTTTACCCCTTTGTAGGCCTCAATACTTCATCACAAAAGCTTTTTGTTGGTACCGAACTGAGGTTAACCAGCTCGAGCTTGAAGTCAAGGAGCTTGCCAAGAAAAGAGATATGTACAAGCTTCTCAGTGAGCAACACAAAGGGGAGATCAAGGGCCTTCAGGCCGAGCTGGATGAGGCTCAAAGAGAGGCTTCAAATATGATGCGGGAACATGCTGATCTAGTCGAAAAGGTAAAGGTTTTTTAAGTTAGCGATGAAGACTTAGCCATGGCGACTAATGACCAACACTCGCAGGTTCAGTAGAAGATTGACCGGATCGACCAACTTCGAGCTATGAATGAGGTCCAAGCCATGGCCAATAGTTGGAAGAGAAAAATGGACCCGCTGGCTTCAGAGAAGGAAACCGCCCGGGCACAGCTAGCATCGGTAGGGTTCAACTCCTGGTGGCGAAAGAAAAAGTCGACAAGGGGTCCTAGTTGAATGATGAACTCCGATCACAATTGAGCTCGGTTCTGGCAGAGCGGGACGCCCTCGGTAACGAATGTGAAGCTATAAAGTCTTAGATTTGCACAACCTCCGCTGATGCTGAAGAGATGGTGGCCTAGTATAATGCCAATGTCGAAGCAACCGAGGCTCACCTGGAGACTACTACTGAGTACATGAAGCTACTATTCCGGAGGGAGACCCTCGAAGAGATACATGCCCGAGGATTTGACTTGTCGGCCGAGATTAAGGAGGTGAAAAGGCTTGAGGTCGAGGCCAAGCTAGCTGAACCGAAAGATGGAGAAGGCTTTGAGGGCTCCGAAGAACACGAAGGCCCCGACGGTTCTGGTGACGAGTCGGACTCCGGTGAAGACCGGGCGGAGATGCCTTAGGATTATTTGTTTTTGTTTTTGTATCTTGTACATTTATTTTGTTGAGGCTATTTTCATTGCCCTTTGTAAAGATATTCCGGAATGTACAAAGTTTTTCTTTTTTCTTTTTGCAATTTTGGCAATTTTCAAGTATATTGTCTTCAACATTTTTTTACAATTGCAAGCATTTCTAATGCGTTAGCACAGAATCAAACGTAGAAATAAGTCATTTTTCGGAGGTCCAAACAAGACCTGTCCTCGATGCAATTTTTGCACGAACTTGTGTATGCTCGGAGTAATGGAAAATTTCCCCAATATGCTTCTTTAAATGTTATTAGACTGTGTCTTTGCCGAGGGTAACCTTTGATCAGGTTTAGAATTTTGTTGAAGGCCTTTTGTTTTGATTATGGGCTTTGAACATCTCCGAACTGTTTTTAGGGTGGTCGTAGCCTTTTAGGTTTGGACACTGCCTAATAGATTTTGTGCCTCCGTGTTTCGATAACCCGAGTTGCCCGAGCTTATCTCGGACGGTAGTCTCCGAGTGGGAGTAGCCCTTTGGGCTTAGATAAGGGTGGCGCTTGGGCTCACAGGAACTACCCTTAGGCTCGATACTTTTAAGAAGCCAAAAATGTTTGTTATCAAGGTAGAAACTTTCTTTCATTTCTTTGTGTAGCGTACAAGATTGTAAGCGTGTAAAGGTTCGTATTATGGCCGAGGTGACCTGGGTGGAACGGTTCATTCGATTGTTTGGCCCTTACAATAAATCCTAACCACCAAGCCTAGACTGTTTGAGCACAGAGATTCCTTCCTTGCTACAAATCATGACACGAGGGTGATGTCCCCCAGTATTCGAGGTCGATCTTCGAGTGGGCTCGGATATTGTTGATGCGACCATTGAATCCAATTTAAAATCGGCCTTTGACTCTAAGTTGGCATGATTTATTGTTGCCTCGTTAAAAACCTTGCTGGAAAACCTATTTGGGATGAAATTGGTTCAAGGGAAAAAGATTGCAAAGTGTGCTTTCAGACCTAACTGGTACATTCTCTTTTGCCTGCAAGTGTTAGCTTTATTCGTAATATAAGAAATAAAGAAAGTGAAAGAGGTCGTACCTTAGCAGTAGTATCATTTTAAGTGAGTCACGTTCCAGTTTTTTGGTAGCTGTGTGCCATTTCCTGCTTCGAGTTTATACGAACCTTTACTGGTAATCCTGATGACTCGGTATGGACCTTCCTAATTCGGTCCTTCTTTCCTTCGTGCGGGTTCCGGGTGTTTTGTGTTACTTTTCTTAACACTAAGTCTCCGATGTTGAAGTGTTAGAGGTTGGCTCTTCGGTTGTAATATCTCTATCCGCTACTTTTGGGAGGCTAACCGGACTAGAGCAGCCTCACGCCTCTCATCCAGTAGTTCTGGGCTCGTACTTATGGCCTCGTCATTTGATTCTTCAGTTGTATATCGGAACCTGATGCTCGGTTCTCCCACCTCGATCGGTATTAGTGCTTCGGCACTGTAGACCAACGAAAATAGTGTGGCCCCGGTACTGGATGTTGAGGTCGTGCGGTATGCCCACAAGACTTTGGCAGGATTTCGTTCCATTTTCCTTTGGCGTCGGTTAACCTTTTCTTAAGGTTTTGAAGGATTGTTTTGTTCATCGAATCCGCCTGTCTGTTCCCACTAGAATGATAGGGTGATGACAAAATCTTTTTGATCTTATGGTCCTCGAAAAATTTGCTTACCTCGCTGCCGATGAACTACTTCCCGTTATCACACACTATCTCGGCAGGTATACCGAACCGGCATATTATGTGCTCCAAAATGAAGTCAATGACTTCTTTTTCTCGGACCTTCTCAAATGCTTGAGCTTTGACCCATTTAGAGAAATAGTCAGTCATAAATAGTATAAATTGAGCCTTACCGGGTGTGTATGGTAGGGGAGCAACGATGCCCATTTCCCATTTCATGAACGGCCAGGGCGATAGGACCGAGTGTAGTAACTCCCCGGGTTGGTGGATCATTGGTGTGTGCCCTGACAGCCATCGCATTTTCGCACAAAGTCCTTCGCATCTTTCTCCATATCGATCCAATAATAGCCTGCTCTGATTATCTTACAAACCAACGATTCTGCCCCCCAATGGTTTCCACAGGTGCCCTCGTGAACTTTTCTCAAAACATATTCGGTGTCTCCCGGCCCCAAGCACATGGCGAGTGGGCCATCAAACATTCTTCTGAACAGAGTATCTTCGGACAACTGAACCTGGCTGCCTTCGTGCGCAGAGCTCTCGATTCTTTGTGACCCGAGGGTAACCTCCCAATCATCAAATAGTCTATATACTTGTTTCTCTAGTCCCAAGTTAAACTTGTCGAGTTTATCTTGGCTTGGCCTTATTCCACTACTGGTTTCATGAGTTGTACGACCGTTCTCGATCTGAATTCATCATCATCAATCGACGACCCCAAGTTAGCCAGAGCATCGGCTTCGCTGTTTTGATCCTGGGGCACGTGCTGTAGGGTCCATTCCTTGAATTGATGTAGCATTCGTTACCTACAGTTTATCCAAATATCTTAACATTCGTTCCTCTTTTATTTGGAATGTCCCATTGGCTTGATTTACCGCAAGGAGGGAGTCGTATTTAGCTTCGATCTTTCAGCCCCCAGGCTTTTAGCCAATTCGAGACCTGCAATCATGCCCTCATACTCGACCTCATTGTTAGTCAATTTCATAGTTCTAATAGATTGACTAACTACGTTACCCGTAGGCGGCTTCAACACAATGCTGAGTCTGGACCCCTTTGCATTCGAGGCACCGTCCGTAAAGAGGGTCCAAATTCCCGAGGAGGTCCTCGAGGTTAACAAAAATTCCTTTTTGACTTTAGGTATTAAGGCCAGCGTGAAGTTGGCCATGAAGTCTGCCAAAATTTGAGATTTGATGGCGGTTCAGGGTCGATATTTGATATTGTACCCGCTAATTTCTACGACCCATTTGGCCAATCGTCCCGAGAGCTCGGGTTTGTGACTTATGTTCCTCAAAGGGCAAGTAGTTACGACACATATGGGATGTCATTGAAAATATGGCTTTAACTTCTTGGAGGCGCTTAGCAAAGCGAGCGCCAATTTCTCCAGGTGAGGGTACCTTGTTTCGTCCTCGCCTAGAGTCCTGCTAATATAGTAGATAGAAAATTGCGTACCTTTCTTTTTCAGGACTAAGACTCTAATTACAGCTATCTCGGATCCCGCCAAATATAGGTATAACTGCTAACCCGCTTTCGGAGTATGAAGCAAAGGTAGACTCGAAAGGTACCATTTAAGTTCTTCCAAAGCTTGCCAGTTCTTCCAAAGCTTGCTGGCACTCCGTGGTCCACGAGAAGTTATTCATCTCCAATAATGAGAAGAACCGATGGCTCTTATGGAGGACCTTGATATGAACCGACCCAGGGCAGTATGCGCCCGGTTAGCCTTTGAACGACCTTGACATTGTCCACTATGGTGATGTCCTCTATAGCATTGATTTTGTTGGGATTGATCTCGATCCCCCGATTGGACACCATGAATGTAAGGAACTTCCTGGACCCGACCCCGAATGCGCATTTCTCCGGCTTCAGCTTCATATTGTATTTCTTCAGCATGTTCAAGGTTTCCTGCAAATGTTCCAAATGGTCCTCTGCTCGCAGGGACTTAACTAACATGTCGTCAATGTAAACCTCCATTGATTTTCCTATTTGCTCTTCAAACATCCGATTTACTAGGCGTTGGTAAGTGGCACCGGCATTTTTATAGTCCGAACGACATTATGTTATAACAATAGGTGCCGTATTTAGTGATGAAGGAAGTTTTTTCTTGATTGCCTGGGTCTATCCGGATTTGGTTGTACCTGGAATAGGCGTCGAGAAAGCTGAGTATCTTGTGGCCAGCCGTCAAATCAATCATGCGATTGATGTTCGACAAAGGAAAAGAGTACTTAGGGCATGCCTTGTTCAATTCTTTGTAGTCTGCACACATTCTTAATTTATTTTCCTTTTTAGGCACTATCACCACGTTAGCGGGTTCTTATTCCGAATGGAACCTATTTTAACATGTTTGGATACCTCGTCTTTGATGAACGCATGCTTGACTTTGGACTGAGGCCTCATCTTTTGTTTAACTGGGTGATACTTCGGATCCAAGCTCAGCTTGTGAGTAATTATTTTCGGCAGGATCCCTTTCGTATCAAGATGGGACCAAGCGAAACAATCTATATTAGCTATAAGGAATTCAATGAGTTTTTTCCTGAGCTCGGGAGTAAATTCCCTGTTGATGTGCCGGAGAATTTCGGAACATTTTAATACTAATTGCTTAGATTTTAACTTTTTTTAAATGCAACTTCCCTAGGTACTTATGTAATTTTAGTATTTTTGCAGTGTATGAGGTGTAAGGACCTAAGAGCATGGAAAAGAGTTCAAAAAGCCACAAAAATACAAGAAAAGAGCAATAAAGCATCGCAGATGTGGATACGCTATCGCAAATACCACATGCGAGCCGCATACTTCACACCAAGATCGCAAATCAAGACAGACTTCTAGGCAAAGTTCAACGTCAAGAATGCGGTCGCATCTGCGATCGCATAACTTGTTTGCGAGCCGCAGATTGCACACAGAGATCGCAAACCAAAACAGAATCCTGGGCGAAGTTCAATGTCAAAAATGCGGTCTCTTCTGCGATCGATTAACGTGTTTGTGAGCCGCAGAAGCAACCGCAAACCAAGCATGAAGTCTACTGAAGGAAGAAAATGCGATGCAAGATGCGGTCGCATTTCTACAATGCAGACCGCAAACAATGAATGCGGTGAAGGCGAAATTAGGGTTACAATTTGCGATAGACATGTCAAAAATGCGGACCACATTTCTGTTATGCGACAGAAATGCGGTCGCATATTCAACTTCAGGGCAGATTAGTCCGAATTTTGTCTCGATTTTTAGGCCTCTATAAATAGGTCTATTAGGGTTTTGTGGGGGCTATCTTGTCAGACTTTGAAGCTAAAGTATAAGGCTTGAATATCCCTTTCTTTTGGAAGCTTTTGGGTCAAGAATCTTTCACTTTGTAAGCTTTATGACAATTAATATTCTCTTGTTTTCAAATTTTAGTATGAGTAGCTAAATTTAAACACTAAGGTTGTGGACCCTAAATGGGTGTGATGTTATTGGGTGTTTAACATTGAATATATATTTAACGGTTGATTGATATTTATTTACTTCTCATTCTTCAATCATTGTTGGTGGTTGCAAACATTAACAAGCGCCGTTAAATTCTATCTTTACTTGGGAAACTGGGGTAGAATTTGGTAGAAGTAAATATCAAAGACTCAAGGTTTTAAACCTTGTTTAATAAAATCGCTTAGGAATAAGTGAGTTTTATTTGGCATAAATTGATTGTTCTTAATCACAACTCTTTTATATTTGGAAAAATCATAAAGAGGAAATACTACCCAACTATTAGAAAATATTGGTAGTCACTTAGACATCATTTGCATATCAAAAGAATCTTCCATTAGAAATATATCATATTGACATCGATAGCATTACACTTCATTAATGGGAACACAACCTCGGTTTCTTTAATCAAATTATTTACATTCTCTATCAAGTAAACTTTTCACACCTATTCCCTGTGGGATTCGATCTCAACCTTGTTGGGTTATTATATTTGACATCGCCTGTTTACACTATTTATTAAAGTGTAATTTGAGCGTATCAAATTTTGGCGCCGTTGCCGGGGAATACGGTTTTGAAATTACTAATTAGTGTGTGCTTTACTGTACGTCTTATTCTACTCTATCACACTTTGTTTGTTTTGCTTGGTGTTGATAGGAAAACATGTCGGAATATGGTGAAGACGTAGAGGCAGATATGGAAGGAAATCCTTTTGCGGATTTGAGGAGTACATTGAGGATACAAATGCTATTATACCTCCTACTATTGGCGCTGCAACTTTCAAGGTGGAACACGGTTTAATCCTTATGCTCAAAGCAGAGGGTTTTTTTAGGAATTCCACTGATGATGATCCAACACAACATCTTAGAAACTTCTTGGCTGTGTGTGCAATGCATAAGCAGAATAATGTCTCAGATGATGCTCTAAGGTTGAGATGCTTCAAGTACTCTCTAGCTGGGGACGCAAGGAAATGGCTCCAGAATCTTCCTCCAAACTCCATTCATTCCTGGCCCGAATTTGTCCGAGTTTTCTTGTCTAAATGGTTCCCACAAAGTAAGAAGTCTGAGCTCCGGGATAAAATTTTCTTCTTCAAGCAATTACCGAGAGAACAAATACATGAGGCATGGGATCATTTCAAGTTATATTTGGTGAGGTCTCCCAACCATGGTTTCCCGTATTCTATTTTGTTGGAGAAATTTTACATGGGCTTGGATCCGATGAACCAATCTATAGCCAAGAATGCAGCTGCCAGATCTTTCATGGACAAATCATTCGCAAGGGTGACACAAATACTTGACAAAATGGCAAAGCATAATCAAGCATGGGATTCTGAGGACATCACAGGTGGAATTACATATGGCTCTCCTTCCTTGAGCAACATGATCAAGAAAAATCAAGACAGAGATCAAGTGATTGCAGGGCTTGCTACAAATGTTAATGTGTTGACAAAGATGTTCACCGAAAGCCAAAAGAAGAAAGTGAATATGGTTGAGAATGTGCAGCCCGTACCAAATGAAGATTTTGAGGAAGCAAATTATATCAACAACTCTCAAGGAGGGTATCAAAGGCAACATTACCAAGATCAAGGATCACAAAATCAATGGAGGCCAAATCCGCATGGGCAAGGCCACCAACAATGGCGAAACGACCAAGGTGGCTCAAACCAAGGAAATTGGAACAACAACAACTTCTCAAATCGGAGTTCAAATCCCTATGTTCCCCCAAAGGGTCAATACTCAAATCAAGGTTCCTCAAGTGAGTCTAAGTTGGAAAGTATGCTTGAAAGGATGCTGCAAAATCAAGAAAAATCCGACAATTCCTTGAGGAACATGATCGAGCTTGTTGGCTCTCATACTGCAGCCATTCAAAAATTGGAGATGAAAATGAGAGATCTCTCTAGGGAGCAAAATCCAAAGCAAAAGGGAATACTCCCTAGTGACACAATTGCAAACCCAAAGGGTAGTGGGAGTGGCCCAACTTCTCATGTCATGGCAATTACTACTAGGAGTGGGAAGGTACTACAAGGAAAGGGTGAACAAGTGGTTGAGGTAGAATAATTCGAAAAAGGGGTTGAGGTTGAAGAGCCAAGTGTTGTAGAAATTGAGAAAATTCCAGAAGATGTGCAAGTCCAAGAAGAGACCCGAGAAGTGGTAAAGGAAAAGGCAAAAGAGACACCAAACATTCTTCCGCCTATTCCTAGACCTCCTCCTCCTTTTCCTCAAAGACTTGTAAGAAGGGTTGATGATAGCAAGTTTGAGAAGTTTTATGACATTCTAAAGCAATTATCGGTAAACATCCCGTTCTTGGAAGCTTTTCAAGAGATGCCAGATTTTGCCAAATATTTGAAAGATTTGATCACCAAGAAGAGGACCACCAAGAATGAGGTGGTGAACATGACTCACCGGGTTAGTTCCATTATTGCCACGACCTCCGTTCAGAAGAAAGAAGACCCGAGGGCCTTTACTATTCCATGCACTATTGGGGCGCGTGATGTTGCAAGGGCCCTTTGTGATAATGGGGCTAGCATTAACTTACTGCCGCTTGCCATTTACAAATAAGCGGGATTAGGAATGCCAAGGCCAACAAGTATGGGATTGCAAATGGCCGATCGTTCCATCAAGAGACCGGTAGGAATTGTTGATGACGTAATTGTAAAAGTGGGAAAATTTCATTTACCTGCTGATTTTGTAATTCTTGATTGTGCGGTTGACAAATAAATCCCTATTATCTTGGGGAGACCATTCCTAGCCACGGGAAGAGCACTCATGGATTCGGAACGGAATGAAATCAAATTCCGTGTGAATGATGAAGAGGTCGCATTCCAAGAAAGCAAGGGTAACCGCATGAGTATGAAAGCATTTCGGTGATTGATATTGTTGATGAGGTGGAAGATGCGGTTGAAATGCAAATGGAAGAACAATGCCTCGGTGAAGCATTGGCAGCTATTTTTGGTGAACTTTTACGGTGAGGATATGGAGGGTTTTATGGAGTCGGTAAATGCATTGGAGGGGCGTGGTTCTTACTCTTATGCTCCGGCAAAGCTCTCTCTCGACTTGGAAAATAGATCCACACCTCCCGCAAAGCCATCTATTATTGAGCCACCACAACTAGAGCTCAAACCACTTCCTCCGCACTTGAGGTATAAATTTCTTGGCTCAAATGATACTTTACCGGTAATCATTTCTTCTTTGTTGAATGATCTGCAGGTGGAACAATTGTTGAAAGTCTTGAAGGAGCATAGGCAAGCCATTGGATTGACAATTGCGGACATTCGTGGGATCCCCGCTGGAATTTGCGAGCATAAAATCCAATTGGAAAGTGGGACCAAACCGAGTGTGGAACATCAACGACGGTTGAACTCATCAATGCAAGAGGTGGTAAAGAAAGAAATCATCAAATGGTTGGATGTCGGGGTAGTCCACCCCATTGCTGATAGTTCTTGGGTGAGCCCGGTGCAATGCGTGCCGAAAAAGGGAGGCATGACTGTGATTGAAAATAAGAAAAACGAGCTTATCCCAACAAGAACGGTAACCGGATGGAGGGTGTGTATGGATTATCGGAAACTCAACAGTGCCACATGCAAGGACCATTTCTGTCACGACCCTCGCCCCGAACCCGGTCGTGATGGCGCCTCTCGTGAAGACAAGGCCAGCCAAATCAAACGAAATCTCATATTTAAGAAAATAATTAACGAGAAAACAACACAAGCATAGTTTAATAGCATTCATTCGTGAAAAATATGGCTAACCATCCCAACTACAGTCCAAACCGGGGTGTCACAATGTCATGAGCAACTAATGAATCCTAATAGCAAGATTACTAATTACAATAACCGCATAATTTTTGAAGATCATAGGAACAACAAGATGAAAGATATACGGGGCTGCGGACGCCAACAGCTACCTCGTAGTCTCTGAATCACCGCCTGGACAGGAGAAATCAATACTCCGGGGCGGAACCAACAACGCCTGAATCTGCACACATGGTGCAGGGAGTAATGTGAGTACTTCCAACTCAGTGAGTAATAAGCATAAATAACGATTGAAAGTAAGGAAACACAGAAAGCACAAGGCATTCTATAATGAAGCATTTAAAATATCATTCACAAATAGTAAATCAGTGAGAAATTCAAGTAAAATCTCCTTTCAGCAGGTAAAAACATGTGAAGTAAAACATCGCCTCTCGGGCTATATATATATAT